>JAMQGT020013834.1:0-101919 GCA_024447675.2 Pterophyllum scalare | reverse complement strand
GAGTTCTAGCCTCTTACAGTGAGTACACACCATCACAACAGTGGCAGAGATGCCGACAAAGAAGCAGGATGATCGGCCTTTCCATCATTTTTTTCTTTTTCTGCTCCCACGTTATACAATATTGTAAAACAGTGTTAAACACAGCGAAGAAGGCGTTCTAAAAAATGACTGAAAATATGGTTGTGCAGTCAGGACATAGCCACATAAGGTCATTTAAGGACTGATTTAATTAACGCGGAATTCGTCCTCCACGCTAACAAAGCTGGGGTCAGATGGTTTCATTTGAGATGCACAGAGCACCAAAAACTTCATTCATGTCTCGATATTTTTCTACCTTCCTTGTTTGTAACGCCATCGGCTCTTTCTTTGAATCCTGCGTCTTTCTGTCCTGCCTTGGTCCCAAAATGTGCTTTAATTGGTCTGCTTCGCGCATTTCTCTGCTTTTATGTGTGCAAGGACTACTTTGCTTTTAATGATTACATTTAGTTCCATTTTGCATTTTGCAAAGCCTTTGCTATTGGTTTCCCCTTCAAAACTTCACCTCAGCACAAAAACAGATTTGGGGATCCTCTGATCCTTGTCCAGTCATTTATTTAATTTTTTTTTAAGGATAAAGGCTGCAGTCCAGCTGGGAGGTGCCCAGCATTCACCCTTTGGAGATATCCACTAATAAAACCATCGAACCGCACATGCAGCCACAATTTTTAGCTGCTTTTAGATTTACTTAAAATTTTGGTTGTTTTCAGTTCACTTTAGTTCAGTTAGTTCTGGAGAATATTTTAGTATTAGTTTGTTCTGTTACTATGTAGCAGGTCTTTTGTAGCTGATTGTAATATTGAAGAACAATAACTGTATGCGTAGTCATGTAGATGGACACACACATGCACAAATCTGACAGAAATTTGATCAACCAAAACTAAAATTATAGACATTCACTGCTTAGTTGAAAGGTTTTGTTTTTATTTTTTCTATTTTGTTAGCTGAATTTTTTTCACTGACTGAATTCAAGTAAATGTCTGAGTATTTTTGTTGCCCTATTGTCAGCCCTCTGATTCGCTGTCACACACACTCGACTCGGTCATGTGACAGCCGTCAGCGATGGACACAGGCTGCTCTGCTACCTAGTTTAACTAATGTAAATGTGGAAGTAAATAGCATTTAGTCATTTAGCATCATATTTAGCCATTATTATCTGCTCCACTCACTGCTGCCTTGCTTTTGTCTGACCCCCCCCCTTTTTTTCCCTCCCAGGAGGATAATTCCTCTTCATCTTCATTGACAGGCATCAGTCATTAGGTTTGTTTAAACACAATCATTAACACCACTTGCAGTGGGAGTTAGTGGAGTCAGGTAGGGCCCCCTTAGGGAGGTCAGATCTTCCTGTCATTGCAATCTTTGCACACTGCCACTGCTGTAGTTTCAAGTTTGTCAGCCCTCGGGGGCCCCCCAGTGTCCTATGGGCTCCGTGCAGCTGCTAATTGGTGGCTCTTCGTTTGTCCGCCTCATGCTTCTTGTGTGTTTTTGGATTCCTCCTGCATTTGAAAGGATAAGCACATAATTAACATTTTACTGTTAACTGAGTCTTGTTTTTCTCAGTTGTTGCAAAGTTATGATCATTTTTGTTGTTATTATATGAGCCTTATGTGCGATGCAGAAGATTTCCCAATAATTATAGAGTGAACACTAATCTCGGATAAATACATTACTTCGAGCTCTGCGATTGATGACAAACTGGGTGGCACAGGCTTGAATCATGCTGTGTGTGTGATTGTGTGTGTGTGTGTGTGTGTGTGTGTGTGTGTGTGTGTGTGTGTGTGTGTGTGTGTGTGTGTAAATAAATGTCTGCCTGACAGCTCTGATCATGTGATATGTCACAAGAGCAAATTGGGGTTTTTGGAGCTGACACAGAGTGTAAACTGTGATGTGCAGGAAAAATAACAGAAAAATGATTGCTGCTATTTTGAACCACAGTTGCTCATTAACTGGCAGAGCAACACTGTGCTGACAGGCTTCCAGGGTTGGCGCTCTCTATATGGGTCTGTTTGGATCAAGGCCTGCCTGTCTATTTCGAACCTGATCTCACCACCCTGGAGTAACCTTTTGATCTTTAATTCTTATTTAATCATATTTTGTTATCAGTAATTCATTCGTGTTGGGTTTAGGTGGACTTTCTGTTTTGGATCAGGGCCAACATGTACTAACTAGTTTTATACGAGTTCATAACGAACTGATTTGGTTAATTTTCACAGTGGAAACACAGAACAGAACTTTTTTTTTTTTTTTTTTGCTTGCATTTTGAGGCCTGTTGCCGGGAGAGGAGACTGAAAAAATATCTCCTACTGTGATTAACAGAGCCTCAAAGCATTATTCTGTGTGTGAACCCATTTCTCCAGTGTTCTCATCAGTGTGCGATAACAGCAGCCACGAATCATTAGAGCAGGCAATGTTTCAAATGGTGAAGGATTCACACTTCACTGTTTTTGCTGGATCACAGAAACTGACCTTAGGATCAATGCCATCAGTTCCATTTTCTCTCGCTCCCTCTCTTTGTTTTAATGAAGCAGAAGCTCTCCGTTGGACTTTTCTGCACCATTATTTTATTTTTGTGTTTAGCTTTTGCACGTCCTCTGGGTGTTGCTCCATTATTACACTTACAGAGCAGTGCGGTTGCAGTTCTCTGTTTTGTTTAAAGAAGCAAAACTATATATGAAGAGTCCAGCTGGGTACTTCATAACACTTGACACTGAGATGCCAAAAAATGAGAGCAAAGCCTTAAATAGTGAAAAAAAAAGTTAATTCATGCTTTCACTATGATCCAAAATTTCAAATCTTCCAGGGAAAGATGGATTCCTCTAAGATGTCTCACAAAGATCTAAACTGGTCACTCCCATACTTGATGAAGCAACAATGTTTCAAAATGTGCAACAGAAAAGTTTTCATTTGCCATTTGAAAAATGGCACCTCTGCATCTAAAACAAAAACCAAGCACAGCGATGTGAGCAGCGTGAGCCAACAAGGCGCCGCTGCAGCCAAGGGCCTCGAACGCTTTTGTCCTCACCATTTCCACCTTAAATGGCACACACGGATAATCAATATCTATCACGTCTGGACTCCAGAAATCCTTCTTTAACTTCTGTCTCACCTTCAGCCTCTCGAAATGCCAAGGCGGCTGGCAGTTTTGCAATTATATTGTCTGTGTAGACTTTCCTTTTAAAGTGGAATATTGTACTTCATTTCAAGATGAGAATAATTAATTAGCCACTTAATATTCAATTATTCATCCAGCAGGCCAAACCCTTCAGCATTCTTCAGCTTTATTGTTGCCAAAGCTTAAGATGGAACTGCTTCTCTCTATTTGTGGGACTGCGGCGCCAAAAACATCACATCCACATGTGTATATCAACGCTGACAAACTGCACACACGTGACCTTTTGTCCCCTAACAGGTTGAATGGAATAGAGTAACAAATCAAAGCAAGTCTTTTGGATTTTGGCATATTGACAGCTTCCCAGCAGGTAGAAAAATCCACTCAATAAACCATCTCAGTCCAGAACAGAAATCTATTTGGCTCAGGCCTCACCAGCCTTTCAATCCATCAGCCAAAGGCAAGAACACAAACACAAAAGATGCCAGGGAGGCATGAAAATACAACTTGCATCCGACACAACGTGAAAAGCAACAGAAGAAAAATGGATTCGGTGGTTGAGCTTCGCGGTGCTCTGCAGACGTACAGCATCTTAATGCTCAACGCTTGTTTCAGAGCTTCAAATATGTCAACACTGCTTTAATTTTTGAATTCAAATAAGCACCCAGAACCTTTTTGTACATATGAATTAAATATAAAGTAATAAATTATAAAATGAGGGGTCGTAATCTAGGAATAAATCATTGATGGGAAATGTCTTCTCTTTTGTCACCCCGAGTGTCTCAGCCAGCTAACAGAAACATTTCTGTCCTGTGAATGTGCTTATTGAATAAACAGAAACACGTAATTATTTTCCCCCACATATGACCAGTCCTTAAAATAGCCACTGCCTCTGCTGGTTACACACATCCCGTATGGAATACCCTCTGGTTTCCAGTTTCGGAAGGGCAGTATGGGGCACAAAGGTGACAGAGAGGAGGACACCAGCCACAGGAACATATGGGCCAACCAGGCTGTGATGAGATGGGATGTGACAGCCTAAGAGATCCCTGGAGATCCACCTGAGCTGGGATCAAGCTATAGCTGTGGAGGCATCTGTGGGCAGGAGGAAAGTCCACCGAGTCAGCTGATGCTGCAGTCATGTTTTCACCTCCTCACATTTTTATTTAAAGTGCGTTAACATTCTTAAATTGAACAGTCAGGGCTCGTGTTCGTGTGCTGGCCACTCGTCTCACAAACAGCATTCCCCATTCTGAGGCCTGCTCTATATATGTGTCATATTTAACGCCCAGTGGGAGAAAGTACAGCAGCATTTATTATAACTCATATTGCTATTTGTTAATAAACCAAATCAAACATGCAGGCCTGCCCACACCCACTGCGGCGACCCCTTGTGACAAGAGACCAGCTGAAAGAAAGAAGGAGAGAAGCCCAGAGCACCCATTACACTAAATAATGATGATTCTTGATGGCACATAAATCATAGAGGGTGCTCGCGAGGTAGTCCAGAGTAAATGATGTTGATGGGGCAGAAGCGCATAAATGTGCATTTCATACGGTGACAGAAGGGATCAATACCATAGATGTAGTTCCATATTTTGTTTTGTTTTTTAAGGAGTTTTCATTGTAGTACAATATCCCTCTGTGAGTGTTCGGGTCATCGCACGCCATGAGCCAGGTTACGCCAGCCGCCAAAATCACCTGCTCCTTATCATGTGGATAACTAATGTTTGCCATCAGGGAATATGTCCTTTCCGAGTGTGTGTATGTATATGTGCTGTTCTAGGTTCGAGTGTTTTTATTTTATGCCCATCTTGTAGGCACACAAAATTTCATATGATTGTGGTCTTATGTTCCCTTTTTTCTTTTTTGGTTGTTTGTGAAACTTTATTGAACTGAAATAAAAATTTGATCGCAAAAAAAGGGAATATGTCCTTTCCTAAATTCTTTAATCAATTCGTGCATTAGCAGAATGCTCACATTTCATATATTATAAGAAAACTAGGAGACATGAGCCCCCGTTAAACTGCAGCCACTTTCTCTATAGAGAGATTAGAAGGAAATGTTTCGCTCTGATCATAATCAGATGAAGAACTTGCTTTGACACATGACTCTACTCCAAACCACGTTTGTCCGAAGCATTAAGGTCACTGCTCTGCTGAGACTGTCTGGCCCCAGAAATTGACATGTGGGCAAACTGCTATTGACCTAGAGGTCTGTTTTCAAGTTGAGGGACTGACAGCAGCAGTATTAATAAGTGCATCTAAAATGAGCACCGATGTTATCATCTCAGCACCACAGCAACCTAGAAAATTGAGCTTTCTAACCCATTTGATGCTGCAAGCAGGTGCATGCTAACACGAACCACAAGCTTTTCTGAACCCCACATGAGCAGCTTGCATGCACTGAGCAGACCAATGTGCAGCGAGTGAACACAAACCTTAAAAATGGTCCTTGACAAAACTCAAATTTCAGCCTCCCACTGGATGCCTGTTCCATCTGAGCCAGACAGCAGCCTGCTAAGAAGCAAAATCTGTAAAAAGAAATGGAAAAAAAAAAACTTTCCCGCTAAAGTTGCCTCTTTATCTAACATGGAAACATCAGCACACATTTTGTCATGCGCCTTGCTGTGAATTTTTAGCTGCAGCACATTTAACGGCACATAAGCGAAGCTGAAAATGTTACTTTGGTCTGTTTTGGATGCTGGTGTGGTCCTTATTTTTCACTACAAACAACCCACTATCTGCCTGCAGTCTGAATACTGTAATTCACTCCCGCCTGTGTTCAGCCAGCCAACTTTCCTTTTGATTAATTCATAAACAACTAGTAAATCATTTCTAAATGTCATTTTGATATTATTTTTGATTGAGCTTTGACTCTACCTCCTTCCCTTCTGGCACGGGATGATTCCTGCAGCCTTGAAAGATTTATTCTGAACTTCACCGCACTTCATTTCCTCAGCAAAATCTAACCCTGATGTACCCTCCCAAAGCGGGGCAGCAAGTGAATGTTGGTATGGCATTACAAGAGCGAGGATCTTAGAAAAAGGCAGATCTGCAGTCTGTTTGATATGCAGTAAATTAGACCTGTTAACCCATATGAGGTCTCTCACATCATTAGTCGTCACTTTTTGTCTTTTTCTTATTAAATCAAGCTCGTCTGTGTCTGAACTGAGGTATGAAGGCCGTGGGAAGACTACCACAGCAGAGGGATTTTTTTTAATTTTTTGTCAGTCAGACTGTGTGGATGTGGGTGTGTGCTCCCAGTACTGAAAGATATGTGATCGTGACTTTCAGTGAATTGCTGCCTGGTGTCTGTGTGTCCTTGGTTACGTGAATAATTGTTGATAAAATAACTAACAGACATTTTTCTCTTCACTTGCTGGTTTATAGATTTAGTCACCACAGCAAAACGGGGTTAAACAAATTTCAGTTCAAACCTAAGTCACAATAATTAAAGTGTTTCCTAAAAATAGAAGAACAGTCTGTTGTCTACTGTGGTATCATAGTAACGCAGTACTGCAGGTCCTGACTTCTCTCAGCGATTTCTGTGAATCTGCCTTTAAGGTTTTCTTAACCTTATGATAGAACACAGACATTTTAGAGATATAAAGAATTTCACAGGTTAGACAGTAATATTTTGGGGCTCAGTATCAAAGATAAAAGATGGGCATTGCTAAACCGACACCCCCCACTGGATTACAGCATGAATTCCCATTTTGAAGCCTCAAGATGAGCAATTTAGTCTTCTTGGTGATTTGGAACTGGATGTGATGAGTGACACCCAAATCTGACTGTAGAACCACATTGAGCATATCCTGGATATTCCCCCTTTCTGAAACTGATCAAAATTGACTTCATATTTTATTCAATATGACCTGAAAGGAGCCGCTGAGACCATAAACACAGCAGGAAAGTGTTTGCAGGGGTCCGGGCAGTTGCCTGTTTTCCAATAAACCTCTATAGGACTGGAAGTCTTTTAGCAACCACAGACTGTCACACCCTCGTGGCCTTTTAATTAAAGAATAAAGGTTTAAGGCACTTCGTGTTGGCTTAACTGCTCAGATGCAGAAGCTGTGTGAGTCTTTTATACTGTCAGTGATCAAAACTGACCCTGAGCTGGCTTTCTTCTGGCTAATGCTGCCTCGCCTGTATCCAACATAGTAAACATGTAGCCGAGTTACAGCGGTTTCATTATGCTGTGAGCACGACCCTCAGGAAATGACATGATGATCCAATCAGCAAGTGATCTAACTCGATCAAGTGTGTCAACGTGAACTGTGCAATAGTAAGTTTGGAGCGCTTGCAACCGATTAATGTCTTAATATGAAGCTGCAGTGCAAGTGTGGCAGACCTCATGGAAAGAACTGGTAGACTAGCCAAAACATTTTCATGTGTCCTTCTGTGTTGGGTAGACAGGATGCCTTGTGTTTCCCGAGTAACGTCACCTTTACCCTTTCGGCCTGTCTCATTCATTCACCGTCAGTCACAGTCTGCTGGGTGCCTCCAGAACCACTCCTTACAGAACGGATGCAGTTTTTCCGGCAGAGAGGACCTCAATGCAGGGCACAAGGCGAGAGCTATATTTGTGCTTAACTTTTATTGTACAAACTTAGAGAGACAAGGCTGGTCTGGGGCCAGCTACACAAAAACTCGAAACTAGAGACTTGAACCGCGAAATTCACAAAACAAAGCACACAGCAGGAGCATCAGAGACTACACTGACAAAGACACGACAAAGACAAAACCAGACAATAAATACACAAGGGCTAATGAGGAGAGTGACAACAGGTACGGAGCACAGCTGAACACAATTACACAGGGGAAGTAAAACTAAACACAAAGCACAAGGAACATGAGACTCTCAAAATAAAACAGAAAGTGACCACCCAAGACTCCATGGCTGTAATAATCTGTCAGAAAATAACAGAATATATTTTGAAGTAGCTGCCACTGAGTAATATTCATGGCTCAGCCTTGCAGGGCAACACCCCCCCCCCTTGGGGCTCATATAGGCCCAAATGAGCATGTTTGCTAGGTTAGCCACACAGCCAGTATCTCGTGTTGTGACAGATTTGACAAGTCAACATTGTTACCATCACAATAATACTCAGGTACTCAGCATATGAATCTCAGACATATATGCCTGAGATGGTGCAGGACGGTTTTGGCTGATGCTTGCTTTGTCATGGACTCCAACCACAAATGCTGTCACCAGGTTTCTGACTGCAGTTTACGTAAGCTGAACACACACTTAACAACTGTCAGGCTGTTTATGACTGCGACCACTGATGAAGTCTTTTCCAGCTGGGCTCAGTCAGTGTTTCCAGTTGGCAGCCCCATCATTTATTATATTGTGTGTTCTATGGTGCTGACACCAAGGATGGGGACAGATTTTTATACTTCAGTTGTGTTACTTGAATTCTGTTATTAATTATCATTAGGCTACGGTTAGGCAATAAAACTACTGGTTTAGGTTTAGATAGGTTTAAATAGAAAATTTGCTACTATTTTCATATTTTCAGGGCATTTCATGTCCATGCACAGATAGAAGGATTACATCACGGTCTTTGTGGCTGTGTGCATATTTGGTTGTCCACAGTCAAGTATAATCCTGGCCTCACAGGTCACAATGCCTCTCATCTGCAGGCTCTTTGTAGTTTTCTCCAGTGCATCAAAATGCACGGAGAAAGCTAGTAACTAGGCCCTCGAGTTTGAATTATTTCCCCACATATAATCTCCACCTTCAAGAATGAGCTCCCATGATCATCTCAGAGCTCTGTTTTAAAATGTTGCAGCTGTGCTTGCAAGTTTCAGGCCTGAAAATTGATTTTACCCTGCTCACACTTCAGTAGAAACAAATGGCTGCAGAGACCTGATCTGCCATAATGTAAAACATATCTAGTTTAAAATTAGGGTGCTAGAACCACCAGAATAGTCCTTTATAGTTTAATTAGGATTTCGTTTAGATTATGGTAGGGTGTGGCTCTGAGTAAGTGGCAGAGAGGATAAATGCAACCAGTTATGATCCAAACCATGTGTATGATCCTGACAAGCATAAGCCAAGCACATGAGTGTGCAGAGACATTCGGGATTCGGGGCCCTGCTGATTTTCCTTTCAGTGACTGAATCAGTGATTATTTTCCACCTGGGATATCATCAGTATCACAGATGAGAGTGAGAGAAATGAGAGTTGTAGAATCAGACTGTTAGCAATAAGTTGCCCGTGTCCTGCATTCACCTAGATATGACGATAAATTGTGCTGACAGAAACTCTCGGCCCTAAAGTGCCAACCAATCATCACCCAACAGTTCCTGTGTCACTGAAACTACATGAAACAGAAACAGATTAACTGAAAATAGATCATCTTGGAACATCTCACGCAGTCTCATAGCACGGTTCATGAATTATCCTGATCAGTTCATTCATGACCATGGACACAAATTGGAGTTCTTCCAGTTTAAAAAGAGCAAAAAAAACCCAGCCCTGCTGGTTCTTATAGCAGAGAACCTGCAGGGCTGGTATCACTGTCTCAGCATTGCATCCATACAGTCAATTGGCCCTGTCACACAGAAAGCAGCATGCACCACATTGACCACTAGGTTGATTGAATGGCCCAATATTTGCTTTACACTGGCCACTGCACTCTATCTGCACCATATCATTTTTAAAAACGCAGTAGTATTGCACGTGTTTGTCCAATGTGGGCTTTACCACGCTGAACACCTTTCCTCTGAGGACTCTGGAGCTTTTAGACAGAAGAACTACGGGTGTGTGTCAGACTTCGGGGTTTCCTGCGTGAGCACCGAGTGGCTCTAATCGAATTGACTCCCCAGCGTGCAAACACGTGTCTTCCTTCAAAACGTGGGAAGTGACAAACCGTGACTGCTTTCAGTCCTGATTCTGCAGTACAGGCACAGCCCCACAGGTTTTATTTTTTTAGTTTGACATTGATGAGTTTTAGAAAGGCAGAACGCACCTCATCAACAAAACTGCAGTTTTAACTCTTACTGTTCTAATCTAGCAGAGAAAACCAGGCTTCAACTTAATAAAAATAAATACATTTAAAAGCCACAGGCCTCTTTATTGACCTTTATCACTGTCAAATCTCCTCAACCCCCATTTCATCCATTTCAGAGGGACTTTGGATCCAGTGAACTACCTGGATGTCCTTTTTCAGTTAAACCAGTGTTTTGATGCCTCTGCAGGACTTTCTGTTTCAAATAACAAATTTAATTGACCTTTTAACCCCATCCCAGAGGTTTACGCACATTCTCCTAAGAACATTGGAGCAGCCATGGGAGGAAGATGTCAGATGAGACATATGGGGGAACACGCCTCATCTGACTTTGATCAAAGAGCATCATCAGCATGTTGAACTTCTCCTCATTTTCCTTTGAAAACATGAATCTTAATAGCCTTGCATCGGACTCATTAAACTTTCACTCAGTCGTGTGTCCGTCCGCGGCAGGAGCTCTCGAGCCCCCGCAGGAGTGCAGGCATTGTTTGTCTTCACATTAGTATATCATGTTTGGTCAAAGTCCCCCAGCGGAGGTCATCAGCAGTCAGTGCAATCCCTCACTAACGCTCCTTGACTGCCATTGACCTACTTGCGCTGTAATGAGAGCCGACAATCTCTCTGCAGTCTGATGGTTTTCTCCACAGAGGATTCTTGATCTGACAATTAACCGAAGACTTCAATATAACTGACCTAATTCCTGAAAAAATTTGCATCAGCTCCGACTCCTCTGCTGCCCATCGCCTCATATCTCTCTAGATGCGATAACTTATAAATAATCTTTAAATAAATAAATTATGTATCAGAGATGCAGTTGTTTAACCTGCAACTATCTATTTCATTTTTAAATACGACAACTTATTAGAAAGTTTTTGGACCTCGAGCAGGAGAAAAATTGCAGCAAAGCTGTTTTAAAGCTGAGCTCGCTCACTGAACTTCCAGTTTCTAGGTGAGATGCTGGCTGTGTGTCAGAGCTGCAGGCTAATGGGAGCTTTGCATAAAAGCACGTCTCAACTATCCGCGTGGCAGACACTCCTTCATCTTCCTCTCCTATCATCAAGCTCTTCAGAGTGGAAATAGCAGCTTAAATAAATAGTGGAGGTATGTGAAACGGGTAATTTTCTGCCCATCATCGTCATCCAAATGTGACACTGCCTGACTAATCTGCTATAGAACTCTGCCTCGTTTACAACAAAGTGGTTTAGGCTGGATCTGGAAAATAATTGCATATAATGCATCGCATTGCAAAATAATGCATCTTACTTAACATATTATATGTTTGATATTTTCTCCTATTTGAAGCCGATGTAATGGAGGCATTCGCAATATATTGTTGAGCCCTTAATGTGCAATGAAAGTGTTCTTGAAATTATTCAGATGAGATGACGCTTTCCGCAGGGCATCAGCATCTGATATCTTTAATTTTCCTCAGACTTCCATTTGTTTACCTTCCTTAAGATGAGATTTAATTTATGTCTAATTATGGTTTGCGGAATGCTAAATGATCAAATTTTAAACAGCACTGCTGCAATCAAGACTGACAAAAGGCATCAGTAAAGAGATTAAGAAGGCAAAAACAGAAATGCAGATGTTAAGGCATATTTTTGGCTCTGGGTCCCTGGGATCCTTATCTTTTCCTTTACTGGCCACATGAGATTTTCCATGGAATATGACGGACCCATTCAAGGTCAGGAAAACATGATTAAGAGAAAACACAGGGCTTTAATTCTTTAGACTGATTGTTTCACTGACACCATCTTATGAACCAACCTGGATGATAGGGTGGACCTGAGAAGCTGTCAGCTACGGGCTAGCTGGCGTGGTTAGTAAAGTAAATCCATAATTCACTGTGAGATTCAATGGAATTCTAAATTTTCTTTGCATAAAGAAAAGCTGTAAACAGCTGCTCTGTGCGTCTGCTGTCCTCTGCCTTTACTTGCAGACATATTGTGATCCTGGCAGAAGCAGTTTGTGTCTGTTGATACTTGTTGAGCTGTTTGAAACATCTTATATGACCTGCAAATTATAAATGTTAGTCCATTTATAGTGGCTCCTCTTCTGTAGTGTAAGTGAGATGGCATTATTTTCTTAGGGTAAGCATCTCTTTGTTGTCAGCTGCAGGCTATGCCAGGCTGCGGCACACAAAAAAGATCTCTCGTATTAAACTGACAGAATGCCGTTCTGGATCATTTCGGTCCAGGTTAACCCCTCGATATAACACTTTTGCTGCATCTTAAAAATCCTCAATCTTCCAGGATCTGTTTTGATTTTTGCTGGCCATGTAGCATTTTATCCACTTCTACATTATGACTTTCTTTTACTTTCCCCTGCTACTTGATGTTTTTTTGTTTTCTTCCTGCTATGTCTCACAAAGTCAAGCGCGGTGCTACTGAGATCCCAGTGGGAGGGCAAAAACTTCATAATGTTCAGCCAGAATATACCGTATAACGCAGGCAGGTGTTTTTCCCATTAGGACGTTGCGGCCCCAAGGATGTATCTTGACAGTGTGAGGTGTCAGCTACATGTTGCACTGCTGAGACAGGGTTTGAGGACGATTACGCTGAATTGCATATCGGGCATGTGTGTCGGAGCTCGGCCACAGTAATTATCCAAAAGAGTTTTATCTGTTTTCAGCAAAGTCATCAGTGTCCGCTGAAGTGTGGAAAGCCTACCACGAGTGTTTCTAAGTTCACTTCATCAGAGTTAATTTAGTTGCCCCGGGGGCATCTCAGCTATTTTGGGAGCAAACAAACTGTCTAATCAGCAACTGTCAACAGACAATAATCAGTCGCTTTATAATCCAGAGTTATTATCACAGGAGGATTTTCTGCCGTCGCCGATGCCGATGACCACAGCAGAAGCAGTCAGCGTCTCTGAATAAACTTCCTTCAAACGAGTAATTACACATGCGTGTGAAAAATGTATTTAACCACACTACATGTGAAAGAGCAGCAACCACTGAGGGTTCTGGACATCACAGGGCACATTCACAATTTGCTGTAATGGAGATTGTTTTGTCTTTAATTACCCTTTCGTCGTCTGAAATTACCATTACATTTTCACTTTTCAGATTCTCAAGGGGGCGCAGAATTTTGCCTCAGGCATTGGAGGAGGCTAATTGCAAATAACTCCCAAGCAATTAAATGTCTAAACAAATAATGCAGGGTACAACTGCGCACAGAAAATTATGGAACGACTGGATATTTCCAGTGTGTGTGGATTACATTTGCGGTATCCTATTTGCGATTTCGAAAAGTACAATTTTAGAGCAAAACTCCTCCTAAGAGCTGAGCAGGAAACCTTTCACCGTGTATCCTTTTTTCATCAGTTCTTGATCATCCGCTCATCTCGGTATGATTTCTCCCCGAGGCCTCTTATTACTTCTTTCAAAACACAAGAACGATTTGAAAAAATGCTTACCGATGGTGATATCTGATTGGCTCCGCTGTCAGGGCCAAGTGCACTCCCCCCCCCTCTGTTCACACAAATTCAACATGAACATGTATTTCATTTTAAACATGTTTGATGCAAAAGGCTCCGTCCTGTTCAGCATCAGTTAAACATGTTATCAAGTATCTAAGAAGCCAAACCAATTTTCTAGTCAGGTCACCTAAAAAAAAAGAAAGTTGTTTGCCAGGCATCACATAATCAAAACTCACTTTTGGTGGGGATGAAGCTCTCAGCGTGAGACACACTTCAAAATCTCTCAAGCCCAGAAATAGAGTTGTCAACAGATGAAAGTCTGTGCCCTGAATTCATACTTTAACAGGTTTTACAGGCCCTAAGAGAATGTTTTCCTGGTAATGACACACTCAAACGACATAATGGTGTTTAATAAAATGTGCACATTTAATAACGTATGAAAATATGTGGGCTCGTTGTGTGCTGCATTTGTGTTTTGTGGTGTCGCTCTCTCCGCTCCCTGCAGGTTCTGCCCTTGTCCCGTCTGCAGCAGGTGATCGGGTGCAGCTGTTTCCACCTGGAGGGAAGCACTGCTAGAATCCAGTGGGCCATTTGGGAAGCATTCAGGCTGTTCGTGTGCTCTATTATAGTGACCCAAGCCTGCTGGCTTTTACCCGTTTTTGCTTTTCTTTTATGTTTTTGACTTACTTCCAGGCTATGTTTTTACTCTGGATTTTTACAGACTGTTTCTTTAATGTGTCCTGTCCTTATCTGGCCCCTGTTCTGAGTAGTGTACTTTAATTTTTAATAAAAATTTTTAAAAAAATGTCACTTAGACTTATCTGTTTCTCCCAGTCTTTCTCCTGTTTAACTTTTAATTGTTACGCCCTTCATACCCCTGGCCTGCTCGGGAAATGTAGCAGCACTATGCCAATATATCGTATCAAAGCAGCGCAGCAGAAGCTGTATTGATTATACTTGCTTACTTTTGCAATTTCAGTATTAGCTGTGGAATTTTCTAACATTTCTCAAGTCTCCTTATCTGAACCTCATAAGACCCAAGTTTTGATTTTGTATGCATTTTTAATTTCTTCTAGCAATATGGAATTAGCAGGATCTAATGGGTATAAAAACTAATCCTTTTCCTTTCACATTAAGTGGGGTTTTTTTGATGATGCTCTCATTTGGAAACAGTAGGTTTAATTTATTGTTTATCACAACAAATCGCGAGAGATTCATGTATACAATTTCATTTCAGCGAGTGCCTGGCTGTGCAAGAATCACAATGCAAACAATGAAATATGTAAAGCTCCTGTGATTTGCTCAACATTTTGTAAGTCACCACACTGCAAATCATGTTTCAGCCTCCATAACCTCTGCTTATCACCTTACACACACACATGCAGCAGATACATTCATTCGTAGGATGGAGTGGTGAGAAACTGATGTCCTACAATTAGGCTTAAGGTGGACTGTCTGATTGTTGAGGCTCTCTCTAATATTGAAGGGTCTTTACCTTACAATGCAAAGCTCCTTGAGATGACTGAACTGGAAATATATAAATAAAATTAAACTGAATTAAATTAAGTAGATGTGCATTCCAGAGGCCAGTACCATGGAAGTACTTTTTTTTTTTCTTTTTTTGGTGTGAATTATGTTGATAAAGCTTATAAAATAATTAGACTCACTGCCCCACTGTGAATCAAGTGCATGAGGGTTCTCTAGCAGAAATTTGGAGCCCTTTGTGCAGCACTTTCCCCAAGTCTGTATTTCTGCAGACTCAGCAGAAGGGAATTACACTTCATAGTACTTGGACATTAAGAGTATGAGGAGAAAAAAGTTTAAGTCAGAGAAATGCATGCTTTATTGTACATTATCCATCTTTCAGTGTGTAGTCATCCATTCTCTGTCAAATACCGGGGGGTGGGGGTGGGGGACAACACTGAGGTGTTCCCAGTTCAGACATGTCCTGGGTCTCCTCCCAGTTGGAGCCCACTGAGGTGGTTCAGACATCTGCCGGGATGCCTACTGCACATCTCCTTGGTGAGAGGTTTCAGATGTGTCCAGTAGCAGATGTCTGAAGCACCTCAACTGGCTGCACCTGAATGACCAAGCTCTGCACCCACTTCTCCAAGGGAGCCCACACACACACACACACACACACACACACACACACACACACACACACACACACACACACACTTCAGTGAACCTGTGTGATTATATCCACTGTCTCATTCATCCTGCAGCTCGTGGCCACAGGTGTGGTGAACGTAGGTTTACCAGCACCTCCGTGGGTGAAGAAAGTAAATGGTAAACGGACTGGTTCTTATACAGCGCTTTTCTGCTCTATGTTGAGCACTCAAAGCACTTTACACAACACGCCTCATTCACCCATTCACACACATTCATACAAGCACTTCTTGCTAAGCTTAAGTGCTTTCTAACATTCGCACACATTCATACTCCGGTGGTTGCATTGGAGAGCAACTTGGGGTTAGTAGGTGATCTCCTCTTCCTCCTGAGCCACAGCCACCCCAAGTAAAAGATGTTAAATCCAAGAGTAAAAAAATACTACGCTACCTGTACTGTTTTGGCTTTGTTAAGGAAGTGTCATGTCACAAAGTGACGTCCCATTTCTATTAATATAATTCTGAGCCTTATGAACTCACACTCTGGAGCACTGGTGCAGTGCAAACAGGTGTAGTCAGTCTTAGAGGTTTTATGTTAAGGTGGTGTTTGGCCTTACAATTTAAATGGAACATTTTGTGCCTGTGAGTGAACAAATGTGGGTAAGTGGGTCTGCAAATACCTTCTGCCAGAAAAGTAGCCACCGGATGTTAACAGTTCTGTGAGTATGTGTGCTTAGCCCCTGATTTAACTTTTCAATTACTTGTTTTATAGTTTCCACATCTGCAAATATGCAAGGGTCAGGTTTGGTCATCGGAGGCTAAACTCATGGCTCTGTGCAGACATTTGTGCGACCATGGCATCCAGTGGATGCTGGATATAATGAGAGGTTGTGTGAAGAGGTCAGTTACTACCTCACATCTATAAGAAGGAGACAGCAGTGTTTGCATTCCCTCTTGACCTGGTTCTCCGGCTTTGTGATACCACGACAGAGACTTCAGCTGTCCAGTAGTGATAATGTCAGTGAAATTTGATTTTCTGCTCTCTGCCAAGGGACTCTGCAAACAAACTGATACAAATCCTTCAAGCATACTCTAAGCTAATAGAAATGAATAAAATAAGATCACACTCTCTTCTGTGATGTCCACAGCTGTCAGCGCCTGTGTGGGCAATCATCCCGGCCTTAGTGTGCGGAGGCTGTGGCCGCCCCTGGCTACTATGTAGCTCCACCATCGCTGCTGCAGAGAAACGGGCTGCTCTGGAAAATGTGTGCGTGTCGTGTCGTGTGTTCCTATGATTACAGGCTGAACTGCTCTGCAGCCTTTGACGTGGGTCAACAGGTGTGACAAACTGGTTTGAAAGTTTGGCAGTGCTTTGTTTTTGTCGCCTCCGAACTGGAATTAAAATGCATAAAAATCTCTCCAGTTATGACTTACGTTGTTTATATGTATGAGTCGTGGCTATCGTCATTGTGTTGATCAGAGCCTGATGAATCACAATATAATCATCGCTCACACAAAACCCCAGGGCTGGCATTTAGCGGGGGGGGGGTTGTAGTTTTGTTTTGTTTTGGGTTTTTTTGGGGGGGGAGCTGGAAAAAAGAAATAAAATCTGCACTAGAAATCAAAGAAGACAAAAAAATTCAATGCAAAGCTGAATGTTAATAAAAGTTTCATTTGCTGCTCTGAACAGTAAATGAAACTAAACTTTATTAATAAAGAAATCAAATGGTAACTAAAAATATAAAAAACATTACTTTTTCCACAAAAAACTATTTATACTCCTGTAAGCTTTCCTCGTATCTTCCAAAGACATTTTCCCTGCTTTCAGACCATCGCTATGCATGAATCATCAAAGTTGCAGCGTCCTCAAATATGTGATTCATTAACAGCACCAGTCTTGATAGCCGGGGATCTGTCCGCCAGGGCCTCCACCCTTGGCCACCGCCCAACACACATTGCACCCGACCCCTACAGTGCCTCCTGCAGGTGGGGGTCCTACAGGAAGGCGGGCCCATGTCGTCTCTTCGGGCTGCGCCCGGCTGGGCATCACAGGCTAATGCCCGGCCACCAGACACTCTCCCTCAAGCTCCCTCCCCAGGCCTGGCTCAAGGGTGGGGCCCTGGTAACCCTATTCCAAGGAGGGTAAACAGTCCCCTTGCTGACTCTTCCATAGCAGTCTTTGAATCACTCTTTGTCTGGCCCCTGACCTGGAGGGGGTCAAAGTAGAGCCGCTGCTCCTCCACATCGAAAGGAGCCAGTTGAAGTGGTTCGGGCATCTGACTAGGATGCCTCCTGGGCACCTTTTGGGCATGTCCTACTGGGGGCAGACCCCGGGGCCTGTCTCGGCTGGTCTGGAAATGCCTTGGCGTCCCCCCAGATGAGCTGGTGGAGGTGGCTGAGGAGAGAGAGGTCTGGGCTTCCCTGCTTAGGCTGCTGCTCCCACAACCCAGCCCGTGGAAGAAAATGAATGAATGGATGGATGTATGGATGGATGAACAGCATCATCCCAGCATAACCGCATTAAAATGCATCAGCGTCACAAACATGGCCACGAGGTCGGGTTTAGTGACTACAAAGAAAGGAGGAACTGGAACGTGGAAAAAATAAATATGTTTGATTTTGCTGTAAAATTTTTTACCTGGGAGTCACCGGGGACCGACTTTGGAGCCGCCCTCAAGTGGCCGTTCGAGGAACTGCATTTTCCTTCTGCAGCTCAGTCTCACTCTGACACCATGTTGTTACTCTGGATGGTGTATTGTGCTCTGTTTTTGTACCATCTGGAAGCAGCAAACAAGAAAGATGATTAAACAACACCTGCATCTCACAGCATCTGCAGTCTCACCCACATTTGTATCACCAAACAAATAAAACAGGTTCAGGTTTAAAGGCACTGCCAGCGTGAGTGTTGCTTTTTTAGAGGACAAATTTAATCTTGGTGTGAGGGAGAAGTGTGGCGTAGACGAAAATAGGCCACCCACTCCAAAATATTTTATTGTCCTACAATGTTCAGATTGTTAAAATAAGTTAGTTAGCCAAACAAACTGCGTTCCAGTCTTGAAATGAGACACAGTAAGCTATGAGCGGCTATTCCTCTGTTACACCACAAGATAGAGTATCCTCATAGTGAGCAAGTCCAGCAGGGCTAAAGGGGGCTGGGCTTATCATTATAAGGCAGCACACCTACGATGAGCTTAGAGGATATGTGAAGTGTGTGTAACCATGTACTGTGTCTATATGTTTGCAGGTAAGCATGTACAAATCAAGTGGACTCTAATGTAATGTTAGTCCATAGTGTTGGAGAGAAGGTGGGAATGTTGGCCATGGTATCCCACTATGCCTGTCGGTGGAGTTTTACTGCGAACGGTGTAGATTAGGGATGAAGCTAATGATTAGCAGCACCCGCTAACTCACTGGTTCAGATAGAGGCCTTAGGGCACGGTGTTCATGTTGTACATATACCCAGCTGTGATAACAGTGTAATAAGAGTAGGAACCACGGTCATTGTTTGGTTGCATTGTTTACTGTGTTTTGTTATAAGATATTTGTGGCAAAAAGGGGGCTGGGCTTATCGTTATAAGGCAGCACACCTACGATGAGCCTAGAGGATATGTGAAGTGTGTGTAACTATGTACTGTGTCTATATGTTTAGTGTAAAGACGGACTCACAAACCCCACACTGGTTAATTGACTTTAATTCAAGTGTGCAACATTGGCAAGTATCTGTCACAGAGGCACAAAGAAGCTGCACGGCCAGAGGGGAAATGTCACCTTTAATAAAGCTGCGGGAGCATGAAATTATCAATACTAATAACAGAAGAACTCCTCTGATGTCGTTCTTTGCAAGCAAACTTAGACCACCTTTATCTTTCAAGATGGACAGTAAATGAGAATCGAACCAATAATTTAAAAAAGCATTAAAAATATTGTTGTTGTAAAAACATAAGTGGAAGTATGTGCTTTACAGTGCTATGGCATTATTACTAGTGTACTGAAATAATCCCAATCATCAAATACATGCATCACTGCTCTCCATCCAATCACAGTGTAGAAAAGCACTATGATCAAAATGTGCTAGACCGCTGCATGAAGAATTTTATTTACATCATCTACTAATACAACGGTATTTATTTATTTTGTAGTATTCAAAAGATAATTATGTAATTCATCGGTTTGTCCACTAGGGAGTGGTATTTCCCCACAGCCTCGGGTCATGTTCAAACGTTGCATGTTCTGAAAGCATCCTCCCTGCTGTGCATTTTACACTGAAGTGTATCCCCTACTGATGCTTTCATTTTTTATTTATTTTTTTTATTGCCTCAGCATCAGCTCTATCTGAAGTCAGCACGGTGTCCTTTCCATTACAAAGCAGAGAAGAAGAAGCAGGTCCTGTAAGGACAGGTCTCTGGAGTGGACACAGCCTTCTTGTAGAGCTGACAGATCATTTTGGTTCAACATCCCCCCCCACACACACACACACACGAACACACGCACACACGCAGCTACTGACTTTGATGTTGTGTTTATGCCCCTGCACAGGAGCAGAAAAGGGAGAAAACTGCTTCCCCGTGCACATTTGTTTTAGAGCAGTGGGGACAAAATGGCATAAAAAACAAGATTTTTAACTTTGTTTTCTTGCATTTCAGGGCTCGAATTGCTTCCCTGACATTTAAACATGGCATTTAATCTGACATTTAATCACTAACCCTTAGCTTTAACCTAGCATGAGCTAAATCCTAAAATGAACCACACAGCAAAAGAAAAAAAACAAAAAGTATACCTCTAAATGGCAACTGAAGGAAAATGATTCCAATACTACATTTTCATCCTTGTGAGGACATCATGTTCCCCTGAAGGTCATTGGAGAACAAACACCTGAGCTTGAGTCTCCTATGCAGGGTTACTGCCTGAATAATGTCGGTTTTTATTTGGCAAAATTTGACTCCAGTTAACAGCAAGACAGAATGGAGTAAGCAGGAGGATCATATGGAGACACCAGATGCAGCAGGCAGAGATATTAAAATGCAGCACAGGTATCTTCCATGAGCAGAACCCTGCGGAGGTGTGATATGCTGCTTTACTGACACCTAATGGTAAGCAGTGTGAACTCCATCAGTAGTGGCAGATCAATAAATCTGTTATACTCTGTTACTGCATCCTTGCATCTTTTGTTCTTCAGATTGATATCTTTTCCTTTTTTGTGCTTATGTACTAATTTGTTTTATCTAATAATCATGACTGGCTATCAGTAGAACATGTACCTCTTTCATTTAGTCACTGTGATTTATTTTATGGCTATCCTGCATGCAAAAAAAACCAAAACATATTTTTGGTAAGTAACACACACTTGTAAGTGGAGGGACTGTAACCCTTTTTCACTGTCTACCCATTCATTCATCCATCCTAATCTGGGTCTGGCCTCACGGGTGAAGCAATGTCAGCAGAGATGCTCAGGTCTCCCTCTCCCTAGCCGCCACGCTCGCCCTATCTCCTCTGGGGGGGTGCATCGAGGCATTCCCAAGCCAGCTGAGAGATATCATCTGTCCAGCGTGTCCTGGCTCTGCCCTGCGGTCTCCTCCCAGTTGGACAAGCCCGAAAGACCTCAGCTATGAGGCTTCCCAGTCAGAACCTCCTCGACTGGCTCTTTTCGATATGGAGGAGCAGCGGCTCCACTCTGAGCCCCTCCCGGCTGACTGAGCTTGTAGAGCTGAGAGGGAGAGTCCAGACATCCCACTCCACTCTCCCCTCACTTGTAAGCAAGATCCCGTGCTTGAACTACTCCACTTGGGGAAGAAGTTCTGGGCACTAAACCCTGCTGCTGAGAGCCACGGCCTCAGACTTGGAAGTGCTGATTTTCATCCCGGCCACTTCACACTCAGCCGCAAACCAATCCCGTGTGATCTAGGGCTCATCACTCCAATGTGTTTGAACAAATTAGCTCATTTTAGGCTTCTTGGATTTTCTCGTGTCTGACAGAATTTTATATTTTCAAAATTTATTCCTCATCTTTTATTGTAAACTATTTTTGTTCATCACTGAGTGCAGCGCTGAAAGCTACTCTGTGACTCAGATCAGTTCATTTGTTATGATGTAACTGATCTGTATCAGTGAGCCACAGGTTCATGTGAAAGATGCATTACATGGGCTGAACGAGCAGAAGAAGCAGCATTGAGTGCTTGGACGTGAGGCCGTGTTCAACGAGTTCTGGAGGTTTCGTGTCACTCTGAAGGGGGGGCTGGGGACCAAAGGTTGGGCCCGAAAGCCTCCGGTTTCTTTTAGAAAAGAGAAAAGTAGAGGGAATAAAGAGGGACCTAACTTCAGCACCCAAATTAACCATCTGAGAGACACATGCGAGGTGGTGAATCCTTTAAGATCTAGAGGGCTCATTGGTGAAGCTCTGAGAAAGAAGGGCTTCGTGGCACTTAAGTTGGTTTTCCTGCCAAGTCTTAGATGAGATTATTGAAACTCTCAGAACTCAGCTATTAAACATACTGCAGCCGAGTTAGCATAACTTAAGCACAAAGACTGAATCTCCCAGTTAATGATATTTTGTTGGGGTTTTATTCGAATAAATCAGAGTGTTAAAACTTTAAGTTGTGGTTTTATGGCAGTCTATTTCCTCCATCGCCTCAGTATTGATCAGATTTTATCGGCCATCCAGCAACGCGCTGCAGTCGAAAAGTTTACTTTTAAAATGAAGGCCTTAATTTATTTTTTTGGAATTGAAATCAATTCCTCGACAATATCAAACTGGGGTCCAAACACTTTGAGTTATAAACTGTGTAATTGGGTTTTGCTCCGGTTCAAAAGATTGAAGAAAGATTTCGCAAGTTTAAAAGGGGCCCGGTACAGCTGAGGCCAAACTTTAAACCAAAGTTGAACAACTTCGTCTTAAGTTATTTTCCTCTGCAGGTAGGGGACCAGCTTGTGGAAGCGGGTAAGTGAAGCAGCAAGCGTGAGCTTAGTTTCCCCACAGGAGTATTGGGATCAGCAGAAGGCCTTTTCAGTCACCCTTTCACCAGAGACGTCACACTGTGAAGGCAACAATCAGCCGGGGAGTGGGAAGCGTTAAACGCTGCAGGCTGATGGAGGAGATGGAAAACAGGTGTGACAGCTGAAGGCCAGGAAAACCAGGAATTCCACCGGTAGGCCGACCCTCCTCTCCACCTGAGAGGAGAGAGAGGGAGGCAACGAAGGAAAGAAAAGGCACGATCAGCTCAAGCTTTTCTGTTTCTGGAGAGTAAAACTTTGAGGCAGCCGGGCTAGAAATGATTTTATGTTGAACAAATAAATTTTAGTCTGTGGGAGGAGGCCGGAGTACCCGGAGGAACCCCGCGCGGGAACAGGAAGGGAGGCCCCGGACGACAAGGAGCCATTTGCTGTGCTGCAGTACTGACTGCTTTCATTTAACTGGAACATCCGCCCAGAAGGGCTGTTGGCCTTTCAGAGCTCCCGAGTTCCTCACATAATATTCATCCGTCTGACAGGGTCGGAATGGAGAGGTGGCCTCTTTGGAACAACTTTCACCTGTGGCCGTTGCACAAAACAGGTGAATACCATCAGGGAGAGTCACACTCATAACTGCAGCTGCATCCAGTTTATATAGTTTTTCTAGGATTACTCGCATCTCTACAGATACATTTGAATCACCCATTTAAATTAGAGTTCTTATTCTTAGTAACTGATGATAAAGGTCATCACTTCAGCAACCTTTCTAGATTTGAGGATAACCTTTAATGACGAGTCTCCATAATTAATTGGTAAAAGTAAGTGGCCAAAAAAGATGCCTCACAGTATAAGTAATCCTTACCCCTGAAAGGACTGCCTGTGTCCACTGGTGCCCTGAATCAAATGCAGCTTAAGGTCATAAAATATTCACGAAGAATTGTCATAATAATCCATTCATTCTTTGTTGTTGTTAAATATTAATAACTTTCCTACAAATGGATTTTGGCTCAGATGTCCTGCATAAGGAAACAGTCCGTGGGAGGGAGCTGCCTCATATCTGAAAGAGTCTACAACACACAGAGTGACGCTGGATCGAGGATTTTTGAATTACGTGGAAATCCAAGTATATTCTTATGATCCTCTTATAGACGCAGATCACTGGTCAAAGATTTCAGGATGACCTTTCAGAATCTACCAGCAGATAACCAGACGGCAACACACGAGATTTTGGGAGCTGCATCAGGTGTGACACGTCACAGACGCCACGTCATCATAGACAGCAGGTGTGCTCAGAGCTTTGACACCTGCGTGCCGTGTGAGAACTACTAATTATTTATTCTGGTTCTTTTATTCTTGCACACACAGTACTCAACATATAATGCATACACACTCTGAAAGGGTGGCATGGTGGTTAGCATTGCTGCCTCACAGCGATCAGCTCTGGGTTGTTGGGTCCACCTTGGCCCGGGCCTTTCTCTCTGTGTGGAGTTTGCATGTTCTCCCCGTGTTTGCGTGGGGTTTCTCCGGGTACTCCGGTTTCCTCCCACAGTCCAAAGACATGCAGTTACTGGGGTTGCCAGGTTAAGTGGTGGTTCTAAATTGCCCATAGGTGTGGATGGTCTGTCTTGTGTTAGCCCTGCGACAGGCTGGGCGACCTGTACAGGGTGTACCCTGGCTCTCACCCTATGTCAGCTGGGATAGGGGCCTCCAGCCCCGCCGCGGCCCTGAAGAGGATAAGCGGAAAGAGAGTGGATGGATGGCTGGAATATTTGAAAGAATTACACTGTATAATATAGTATTTAGAGTCAGCAGCAGACTGTGACTGCACCCCCAACAGACCCTTCCTCGCACACACACACACAACACCAGGAGAAAACTACGCTTGAGGGGGAAAACCATAAATGTAGCTGACGGTGTGACCTGTGGAGGTCCGCAGATTTGGAATGAGCTTGAAAGCACCCTCGAAAACATCTTTAAAGGGACTTTGCTCATGTTTTCTCCTGCAGGTTTGATTCCTGTCTTTATTTTCCTGCCACCATAATTCTCTGATTGGTTCCAACTGTGTCCTGTTATCCAGTCAGCCCTGAGTGAACATATATTCTCGTCTCTTCCTCTGTTTTTGTCGGCTTGTCTGTTTACCCAGCTGCTCGATGATGTTTGCTCTGTGCTCTCTTTGTGGCCTTTGTGCTCTCTTCAGGCCCTTATTCTGATGCACCACTTCAGGCCAGAGGCATGTCTAAAAGCATGGAAATACCCCTAAAATCTCCCTATAAAACTGTGTTATCCTATTTATGCCAAAATTGTTAGTGGAATCTATTTCTGGGGCCTTGTGTTCTCTGAGCCAATTTTGAATGCTGCATTTGTCTAATTTCCTGGCTTCCTTTGTGCCTTTCTTTTTGAGTGTGTAGTCAGCAGAACAAAGAAAAGATGGCGACATGCTGAGAGCTCCACGTTATGTTAGTTATGTTAGCCATCGTCAAGATTCAGTCATTTTTAAATGGCTTATTTATTTACTGTTTTCTTTATTTATCACTATGGAGATTTCAGATCAGGTATTTCACAAATTCATCATTAGAATCATAAAACCAGCTCCAGTTGTGTCTCTAAGAGCCTCCCAGAGTCATAATCTGACTCCTGACACGCTCACTACCCTCTGATCCACTGTTTCCCACTCGAGCTCGGGCACTTCCTTCACAGTACAATACTGTGATAAACTGATCCACCTGGGTGACGTCCACTCTGAAGGATCAAAAATGTCTTATACAAAGGAGTTCACGTGCTCAGGAACCTCTTCAGTGTGCAAATATTATGAATCACTTCGAGGTTCATGACTGATTTTTGATATGGTGTCAACCCTTTGAACCCCGCTGTAATGCGTAGAGAACATCACAGTGCTGTTATTTTAGTCTCCATGGTACCATTTTTAAGTTTGCCTCTCTTTTGCTTTTGCACACAACTGAAACTTTTTGACTTTTCCTCAGTTTATAAAGGTGGGTTTCTGCTTTATTCTGTGTGATCTCCTGGAGAGCGCCGCTGCACAGAGACATGAAACACTGAGAGAATATGTGAGCTCAAACCAAAGCTGGGATACAGGGAGTATAATACAGCGGGAAGGAATTCATCCCAAACTGTAAAATAATTTTTTTTAAAATGGTGTTAAATGTAACCCCAATTAGCCCTCTGTGTGTGTGTGTGTGTGTGTGTGTGTGTGTGTTTCTTTGCTTTCTTTGGATTTATGACCCCTAATCCAAAAAACTTGGGATGCAATGATTTGCAACAAAACATAGAAAACACATAAAGCGTTTGAGCTGCGACATTTTACTGTTTCATGAGAAATTTTAGCTCGTTTTGAATTTGATGGCAACAACACATCTCAAGACAGTTGGGACAGGAGAACAAAGACGGGCGAAGTAAGTGTTACTGAAAAGAAACAGCTGGAGGGACGGTCAGTAACATGAACGTTTTAAACAAAAGCATTTTAAAGAGACAGAAAATGGGCAACAATCTGCGCTAGTCTGCAAATAAACTGCGTCTACTAATTGTGAGCAATTTCAGAATAATGTTCCTCAACTTTAAACTGCAAAGAGCAACATATTCTCCCATCATGATGACATCTATTTCAGGCAAGGACTCGCATATTTCAGCAAGTCAATCCTAAACCGTATACTACAGCGATTACTGCAGCACAGCTCTGAACCGGGCTGCCTGCACTCCAGACGTTTCACCAATTGAAAACAGTGAAAACATGAAGCAGAAGGGAAAGGAAAAGAATATGCGCATGTAAAGAAAGCTGTGGTTCTCCTAACTGGAACCAACTGGGTCCCAAATAGGGAGAAACAGAATGACAGAACAACATTATCATCCTTACGTGGCAGATCTGTCTGAGACAAAGAATTTTCTGCAAGCGTCCCAGTGCACTTCAGCCCCAGGAACACCCTGAGTCAAAAACTGGTTCATCCTGAAGACAAAACACTCAAACACAAGCTAAAGAGCAACGTGTTTGCTGTGCAGTGAGGAGTGCTTGGACCTTTTATATAGGACAAACCAAACAGCCACTCCACAAATGCATGCCACAGGAGAGCGCAGGAGAGCCAGCTCAACGGGAGGAGACTCAGCTGCACACCTGCGTTTAAAGGAGAAAGGACACTCTCAGTACGGAGGACGCTAATGTTCGCATTATGGACCAAGAAGACAGATGGTTTGAGAAAGGAGTCCATCTACATTCACTGTGAAAGAAGGCAGTTCAACCCCCACTCACACCTTGGCTCGTATCGCCTCAACAGGTCACATGATAGCGGGGTGGGGCAATCTCTTACAGAGGTTTCACATTTTGGCCCTGTGAGAGTAATGACCTACACCTTTTATCACTCCTTGGCTCATGTGATGACTCACATCATTAATAGTGCATCAGTGACCCTGAGGACCCCTCCAAGGGGACAACCCCCACCAGGGGTTAAATACCTGGGAGCCTCTGTCAGCAGGAGCCTCTTGGATGAGAAGCAAAACATCTTCACGAACCAAAAAGAAGTCCAGTTTCCTTCTTTTCAAGCCCTCGAGTGAATGTGTTTCAGCTTTGAGGGAATTCCCGGCTGCAGGATCAATAAAGAAATTACAACGCTTGTGCAGCTCTTACAACCAATGACGATCATTACGATTATCAAAGCGAGCGTGCGATGGGGTTTCCATTGGCAGGCAGCAGGGATTAGAGGATTATTTCTCTCCCCCTGTCTTTGGCCATCTCTCTATCGTTCTCGTTCCCTGGATTAGTTTTTATCTACAAAGTAATCGGGGCTTTACTCTTGTCTGACAGGACTACAACTCCCACAGACACACACACACACACACAGAGAGATTACATCAACACTACACAGTCTACTGCGATATTGACTCAAAGACTCAAACCGGGCAGAAAGGGATGAGATAAAGCAGAAAAACCTGGATTTCCACAGGAATTATTTTGTATGAAATCTCCTCTTATCACTCCACAAACAATATGAAACCACCTGAATGAGATTTCCTTCTCTGACATTCTTTGCATTCGGTATAAACAAACACTCTGAGCAGTCAGATTTCATTCCAGGAGTGGGGAAAGAGCAAAATCCAAAGGTAAATATTGTATATATTCAACACCTTTTTGGAGAGTATTATAGTCACAAAATACATCCCGGAGAAAGAAGCGGAGCTGTTGTTGAGTGAGCTTTTGTTTTTTCCTCCTTCTGAAATTTTGAGCTGGCGTATAAATCACTAATGAAAGCAGGATCATAGGTGTAAAGGAAACCAAGGTCTTTTTTGCTATGCTTACGGGAATTTGGCGGGTTGCCTACACGTTACACACTTATTAAACCGATTTGTTACTTTAAGACAGGATGGGACCTTCTCAGGCAATAGAAATCTTCAAATTTGGCCTTTTATGCAAAAAAAGGACATAGTGCACATGGATTGTAACGTTATCATAGAAGACAGTCAGCATTTTTGAAGCACCCATCGAGTACTGAACACTGTGAAAGCCGAAGTGTATTAGTGTATATATTTTCTGAGGGAAAAAAATGTAATTTTGTAAGAAAAATATTCTGAGATTATGAAGTCGTATATACGAATCTTATTTTCTTTCATGAATCTGCATCCACTTTAAGCTCGGACTGAGTTTTCTCAAATTATTTAAGAATGCCCTAAAACTCTGATTTTTTCATTAAAAACATGCTTACATCTAGATTTGTGATGCAGCTGAACACAATGGGCCGCATACAAAGCGTTAGCTAACAAAAAAGTGACATATTTAACTGGCTGCGGTGAGGCGGCTTCTTTACATGCAGCAAGACGTGCCGGGGAGAAAAAAAAATCAGCATTATTTTGAAGCTTGTTTTCACAAACTGAATATAACATGAAGGGAGACGAAGACCTCGGGCTCGGCTTTCTGTGTGCTTTGCTTTTCCAGCTGTGCA
Organism: Pterophyllum scalare; assembly: GCA_024447675.2. NCBI lineage: Eukaryota > Metazoa > Chordata > Actinopteri > Cichliformes > Cichlidae > Pterophyllum > Pterophyllum scalare. The sequence continues at coordinate 73,335 of JAMQGT020013834.1, read as the reverse complement.
GCTACATCAGCCCCACTGAACACGTCAGCTCTGTGAATGTTGCTTCAGGGAGTCATTTATTGTTGGCTTTGTGCGCATGTTGTTATGTCTCTCTCTCCATAAATGTGCCTGTGAATTAGAATTGCAAGCCTGCATTTGACTTGACCTTTACTGTGCAGTGTATCTGTGCTCTCCCTCTGGAAACTGAGCCTGTCTGATTAGCTTTTGTGCACATTTAGCGTCACATTTAATGCTCATCTCTTCGGATATGAAAGCACTGGTGATGGTGAATGTGTAGCATCACCAGCAGGTGCCGCAACATCTCCATGAAGCCGCATTTCATTTTATCAGCATTCTTCATATTCAGACCTCGCACCACATTTTTCCTGCCAGAAGTACTTATAAAAAAAAATTGCAGTACTGTGCAAAAGTTTTGAATCAATTTATTCAAATGTGCAAAAATACATGGAAACACAAAGTTACAATTCAAAGTTACTTGGCAACTTTAAAGTCAATATTTGGTGTGACCACCTTCATTCGTCAGCATGGACTGAAGGATCTGAGGCAGATTTCTGTAATTTTGTTAAGCAGACTTCAGGAATGTTCTTCTTCAGATCTTGGCTGCTCTTTGTTCCCCTCTCTGTGATCCCACACTGCTTCAGTACTGCTGACGTCCGGGCCCTGGGGAGGCCGATCCATGACTGATGGGTGGCAGGCAGGATGAGGACCCCAGAGCAGGACGCCCAAGGCAAAAGGATTAATTAGAGTTGAGCTTTATTTACTGGAGTGAACAAAAGACAGGCCAGTCAGGAGCCCACAGCACCAACGTCAAACACACTTAACATGACCTTGAGTATAAACATACATTCATAACCAGGAGCACACAGCAGGAACCTGACGAGGACACGACAACAGGCAGAGAAAACACAGGACTTGAATACACAAGAGGATGATGAGGGAAGTGGAGACAGCTGGGAACACAGGTGAACCAAATTACACTGACAGACAAGGGGAAGCAAACCTGAACACAACACAAAGGGACCAGACGACTATCAAAATAAAACAGGAAGTCAAACGAGGGAACAAAGATGCAGACTAGACACCGAACACTGGAAAACACAAGGGACAAGAAATCAAAACACAACTAACTGTGCGTTTTTCTATCCGGGTATGTGTTTGGGCTCATTGTCGTGCTTAAAGATGAGGCTTTGTCCAATCAGACGCTTTCTATGTGGTATTGCATGATGGATCAAAATCTGACGATACTTTTCTTTGTTCATCTTCTTTTGTCCTCCATTCTTCCGGTTCCCTCAAATCTTTGACACACCGCACACTATGCTGAGATGTCAGGTTTTCAGCCAACGGCTGTTTGGGAATCACCAAAAATATTATTTTATGCCGGTCAAACTGTTATCTTTGGCATTTTTTGTAGAGTCAACTACAGAAATGGGAAGAAATGACGTTTTTGTGACTGACTGCTATTGAAAAAGTTCCAAAGATGCAGTTTGAAATTGTGTGTAAACACAACACTGGGTCCCTTGAGTTAGGAGCCTTTTGTAGACCAAAGCAAAATATAAAGAAATGAGGGGTGACTCAAAACTTTTGCACAGTACTGTCCTTCTACCCGTGCTGTTAAGGGTTTAAGTCTCTAATTTTACACTCAAAACTCTTGATCTAAATTTCTAAATGTTCATTCAGAAATGAAAAAGCCAGCACGTTGACCCTGCTGGAGGAAACACGGTGACACAAAATACTTTCTCAGAGCCAAAAGGCATTTTAGCTCCGAGTCCCAGCAGGAACGACGAGGCTTCAAAAGCAGTTAAATCAGGAAATAACCAGGAACTGCTTCAAAGCAGAGGAAAGAAATTTCAGAAATGCAGAAAATAACTTCCATCCCTCCATTTTCCTTCCGCTTATCCAGCTTGCGGAGATGAAAACAAAGAGCATAAAAGATCTTGGATGGAATGGGCGACACACAAGTATATGATTATCATTTTATTTCCCAGAGATGCCAATCTGGAACAAATAAACACGGAGCTGTCAGAGACTTCGATCCACAGGTTGTAAACTCAACTCGACTTTTTGTTAATTTGCATAAATTAAGTTACAGGGGCATGATTGAATTTTTTTTCTCTTACTTTTGCTTCTTATATTTATTAAGGTGGTGATTAAGAGAAATTATGAAAGGAAAAATGGAATAACTGTCTACATTTAAGACTTCACTGAACTGGACATGTTTGTGTTTCACTGTTTGTCTGTTTCATATCCCAGAATGCCACTGCAGCAGGAGCATAAGTGTGCTGTCGCAAGTTCATTATATAATCTGCAATATTGTATCCATCCATCCATCTTCTTCTGCTTATCCAGTTCAGGGTCGGGGGGGGGGCTGGAGCCTACTTCAGCTGTCACAGGGATGGTACATGTGGACAGGTCACCAATCTGTCGTACAGCAATATTATATTTGCATCATAATCCCACCGGCCTGCAGTTTGTATGGTTCACGAGTCAGAGCACAAACTTGCTTCATCGCTTCCTCTCAGACCTCCACCAGCAAGTCTGCTTTCACTGTCACAGAAACACCCGAATAATCAAACTCTTTTTATCTTCAGCTAATAATAAATATTACTTTTTCTGTTTCCCATTTTTGTACCTCTGGAAAAATCTTTGATTTTGTGTATTTTTTCATGCAACTGTAACAAATTTCATGTTTTTGAAACATCCTTTGACTATTTTTTATTCATAACCTCCTCGTGAACGAGCGCCCCATGCCGTGGAAAACTGTTTATTTGTTTTTTCAGGAGATTCATATTTCATACACATAAAATGTGTATGAATAAAAATGTACTTTTCTGCATGCGAAAAACATAAAATATATTCTTCCGCTGGCAAAGTGCTGCAACTGCAACAACATTAGGCAGTACTTACACACATACAAGCATAATTACTGTATGTGTTATAATCCAGCAGATACGCACTCACACACAGAGACACTTAAAACGTTACAAATGCAATATTATGATGCAAAGGGCACCTGCAGGTTGCTGCATGTGTGTGTCGGGGTTATTCGGGTCATTTAATGCTTTCAAATGTTTTCCCAGCTTTCTTGATGCTTGACTAAACTCTTCAGGTAACGAATAGATTTTATTTTTAGGAGAAAAATTCAAACTACATCTGGATCTCTGACATTTAGTTTAGCAAATCAGCACCTGCGTGGAAACTCTGATAATCACACGCTCATCACCACGGCTGAACTTCCTTATCCGAGACAAATTTTCCATGAGGTTCTTTGACTCCGGGCAGCAGCAGGGCCAGGTAGACTGGAGTGACAGCGCCCTCGTCTGGTGATTTGGGGGCTTTCGCACCAGCCATGTCAGTCTGCACCCATCCTGGACAGCAAGCGTTCACCAAGATCTGTTAAAAGAGTGAAAATAATACACAAAATAAAAGGCACAACATTTAATACATTAATGCATTCTTCTCTGTTTTCTCTCGCAGCTAAAGTGGAAGGTAGGAGATGTTTTTGTTGGCAACTATACAGTTGTTATAGATTAATTACCCCATCGTTCGGTCTCTCTTTGGACACACGGCGAGCATGAATCATAGTCAGGGCCTGAAAACACACACAGACAAACACATTTATGATCACAGCCTCTATGAATGCAGCTCCAAAGAAATGTGCCGAGTCGGTCTTTAGGGCCCTGGTTTAGAGCAGCTGTTAATAAGTCAGTCGTACCGTCAGCCCGACTTTAGACATTCCATACGCCGAATCAGGAAAGCCACCTTGCTTGTGTTCGCCCTTCTTGGCTTCATCGACAAACCGCTGCATCAGTCCCGCCAGCTCGTCCTCTGTGAGGCCCTCGCTGCGGAAACGCTTCTGGAGGTCCGGGCTGCACTTGTTCAACGTACGCGGGCTGACGAAGCTGGAAATGTTCACCACACGACCTGAAAGGCACACAGAGGGACCCGAAACATCTTCATGTGCGTCTCTCACAGCACGTTAAACGAGCCCGTCACCTCCCGGGAAAGATTAGATGCGAGTTGACTGTGCGGTGTCGTGCTTTGCTTTCAGCCAATTGTTACTCCGAGAGCAAAGAAGAGAAGCAGCAATTTGATATCATTTTCCAATTATAGATAAAATGTTTACGAGGGGCCAACAGCTGTGATAAGATCACACCTTACAGAGCATCCACTGTCATTATTAGTCTGAATCAAGGACAATTCTTGAAATTGAAACCCCGGCCAGAACAAGCCCGACAATAACGGCTGTTGATGTAAACAGCAGGGACGGACGGGACCGACAGATTGGATTCAGCTCTGTGTCCGTACCTCCAGCTTTAACCATCGGCAGGAAGTGAGTCAACATGTCTCTGGTGGCGAAGAAGTTTGTCTTGAGCGTCACCTCCGCCTGGACAGCAAATGGAGTTGTGTCTGCCCCTGAAGGAAGAAAATTAACATGTTTTAACTGTCACCTCCTTATTGATAGCATCCGTAAGCAGACGTTTTATCAGAAACCCTTTTTTAATTATTATTATTTAGAGTTTAGGACAATTTTCACAATGTTTTTAAGTGTTTGACATTCAGTTTTATACTGAGGCAGGAAAAAAGGAGCTTGGAGAAAAGTGAGCAAAATCACAGGACTGTGTTAGCGTAACCTCTAACTGGTTCAGTCCTCTTTGTCCCAGTGGATGTTAGAACCGAATATTTGTGGGTTTCCAGCTTGACTGTGAAGCAAGGCTGTAATTCACTTCCAAATGCACCATAACCTTCCTTATAGTATTAATATTATAAGTGGTAAAATCTGGGACAGGTTATATTATTGTATTGCTGTTTTCACACATGCACAGCAACCCCGGACCTTTCTGGACCTCGCCTGATGGAAGTGCACGTGACCATGAAGCTGCAGCCTCCCGGGCTGAAAAATGAAGCCAGTGCTGAAGTGTAAAAACCTGCAGCTCTTCCGATGGCCACTTGTGGCTGCCTCTAAAAGCAAGTCGATCCCCTTAGACTCCCATGTTAAAATGCCCAGCCTCCCCTTCTTTCCTTCATAACGACTGGAGGAATCTGAGGCCTGACAGATGTGCTAGCTGCCTGCTAGGCTTCACCTCAGCTAACTGGAGTCCCTGAAGTGGACCTCTCGACCACGATTGTGCCTTTTAGATCACACCCATACAGTCTACAGTTGCACTCTGCTAACTAAGCTTGCTAAATAACTTAAAACTCCACCCTTTCCTCCAAATATGATGGATGTGATGAGCTACAACACAGTTATTAGGAAGTACTTGGCATTAGCACATTCAGAACCACTTAAGCAAAGAAAAAGCCTAAAAGTGGGGGGAAAGGAAAAGTAGCTTGGGAAGATTCACAAGAGTACAAAAAGGTCATTTAATATTTTTCAGGGGCAAGATTTAGGAAGGTCAGCAATACACAGAGCACAAAGTTGGATTAGACATTAAACAGTTTTTAACCTTTCAGCTCCTCAGACAAAGTCTGCATGTATTCACGGCCAGCGAGTCCTGTGTCCCGCCTCCTGCACCCACTTTGATTAGGACACCTACCAAAATGGATGGTTGATGGTTGTCCTTCCTGCTGGAAAGGACAAAGCTGTCCTTTCTGCTGTGCATGAAAGGACAGCTTTGGACAATGTCATGACCTGTCCTGACCTTTCCTGTTGCTCGGGTGTAAAAACAGCTTGTGTTTTAAATACTAATTAAAGATTGATGATGCTGGAGCTCATTTCACTTCCAGGATTTTTCCAGTGTGTCTAAACAGGAGCCACAGTGGTATTAATAACATCCTGCCTTGCACGCTTTGAGGACCGCGGGGCCTCGGCTCCGAACGTGTGCAAATATGTCAGACTGGTCACAGACAAGAAGCCAGACAAATGACGGCGCGAGGGGCTAACAACCTTACCACATAAACGACCTTCTGTTACAGAAACTGCAACAATCACAGGACCTACTTTCTTGTCCTAGATCAGTGGAGGCAGCTTTAGTTCACATGAGATAAAAAAGAAGCAGTGGTGGTGTTGGTACTAGTAGTGCAGTAGCTTAACTTCATGTGTGCATCGTTGTAATTCTACCTTTGAATGCTATTCCAGCATTATTGATAAGAATGTCCACTCCGCCGTACTTCTCTTTAAAGTAGGCTGCAGCAGTTTTGATGCTGTTCAAGTCGTCGATGTCCAGTTGATGAAACAAGGCCTTCAGCCCCTCTGAGGACAAAGCCTTCACTGCTTCCTCACCACGCCCACTGCGAAGCACACAAAAAGGCACCATCTACTTTAGAAGACGATGTTGGTGACACCTGGGATTATTATTTCTCTCTGAGCACAAAGTCTGCAAAAACTCTCTGCTCTTCTTCCTGGTTTATTGACTCAAATCTGTTAATGGGTGCAAATGCTTAATAAACTAACCTTTTTTAAAAAAATTATTATTCATTTGAGTCAGTTGCAAATTAACAATTTGCAGGTTGCAATGTCCTGTACATATTTGCTTGTTTTCACTGTGTTGTCGTGTATTTAATGCAAAGGTTCTTACCAGTCTCCTGCAGGATATAAACACAGAGCCATAAACTCTGTTTAAAATTAATATTTTCTCTGTTGAAATTGTATGTTTCTGGATTTTGCTTTACTGAATAAAACAATATATGTATATATTCTATATGTATATTTTTGCACTTTGATGTTTAGTTACTGTAAATTGTATTTTTTCTTGCTGCTGTAACACAATAATTTCCCTTGTGGGATCAATGAAGTACTATCTATCTATCTATCTATCTATCTATCTATCTATCTATCCATCCATCTAATATCCGATCAGCCATAAAAATGTGATACCAAAGTTTGACCAGCAGGTGTCGCCAGTCTGCACTGCATGAAAGCAACTGAAACACAATCGAAGTGATTCAGCACTTTCATCTTTTCAAATTAATATCTACAAATGATTTCTGCTTTAGAGATAAACATTTTGTTACAGAAAAAAAAACTGTTTTCAAGGGTATGTGGGTTTTTATTTGGGGTTTTTTTAGGCTGGTTTTTTTTTTTTTAGGATTTTAACAAAAAAATGTAGTTGGTTTTTTTTTTTTTTAATGTTTAAGGGTTTGAAAATGTTGAAAGCAAATATCAAACACATAGAAATAAAACAGAAATACCACCTTTACAACATTCAAGTAAAACTGTGGAATAAATCTGCAGCAATTTCAGGTGTGTACGCGTGGGTGGAGCAGGTGTTACCAGCTGTGATGCTTACACATCTCTGGCAGTCAGGTAGACGTCTCCTTCGAACTGCTTGCAGAGCGCTTGGACGATGGCCAGACCGATGCCTTTGTTACTGCCTGTTACCACAGCAACCCTGGTTGACATGACTGTTCACAAAGAAAGCAGCATGTGAAGTAACCGCTTAAACACATAAAGTATTAAACTCATCAATGGCAGACAAACTATGAAAAGTCAGGTTATTTGGACAGGAGTCCAAATAACCTCTGAGTCACTTCTGCTAATGCCCAGGTAGACTTGTTAAGCTGCTTAAAGAAACTTATTTTTATTGCAATTTCATAGTACATATGTAAATGTGGTTTACAGACCCCACCTGACAATCATAGTTTCAATCTAAATTGATCATTTAAAGAAAAGGTCACAAGCTGCGATGCAAACTTCTAGCTAAAGAAACTGAACAGGATTTTTCAGGATTGTTGCAAACAGGTTCTGAAGCAACCTCATACCTACTGTGGTTAACGTTTCAGGCCATTGCCATTTAAAAAGTTTGATTTTAGCTTTCAGAGATGACCTACTTTAGTTCCATAAAGCTGACTTACTGATGTAATCATTACCAGAAGGCCGAGCTTTGGACTTTTTTTTTGACTTGCACATATTTGTAGTTTTTAAGCTGCACATTTTTAACATTTTCATTTCTTAACATTTTTTTTCCCAAGATGTTCCAGATAGGCACATCTGGGTCTAATGTGTGCCACCTCTGGCACTCACAGCCACACAGACTCCCGGGCAGGAGTGTTTGGTGCTTCTTTTTTTATTTCTTCAATAATGAGACATAACACACAGGAGTGTGTACACAGGTGTGCGCTGAACAGTTCTGAACACAGAGCACTGGACCCTGCAGAAAAAATGAAAAGTAAACTTCAACATACAGCGTCACTAAAAGCTTTGATATCCAGTGGAGAATGAAGCAGCTTTTTCAATAAGGGGAATACTGTTTAATGTGGGTGTCCTCACACACACACACACACATAGACACACACCTTTTGTTGTCTCCTTCCTGCCCCTCTCTCTCTCTCTCTGCCTCTTGGTAATAACACTTCTCTCCCACTATTTGTTGCATTTGTTCACAGTCCCGCTCCCAGATGAGTGCTGAAGCAATAATTATTGTGCTAGTGTGTGGGGGCTCACGCACACGTTTGGGATCCGTACTGTGTCCAAAACAATAAACTTTATCTCCATTAACGGAGCAGCAGATGAACAGCACGGGAGTGGTCTTTACCTCCCTGTTTACTTGCTTCTTCAGCAGGCCCTCCACCCACGGATGGTGAAGGCCAGGCTTCTTCATTTGGCTCCAACCACAGCCGTGGTGACCGCTGCTGCTGCTGCATCTCAGCAACTTTCATTTTATTTGGTTGAACCAAAAAAAAAAAGGATTTTGGAGAGACTACTTGATGATGATGTGAGGGAGAAAGAGGCACTACCAATGAGATCCTTTTATGATAAAACATAAATAATCTGATAATATTGGACCTAAAGTTTAGGAGAATAAAATTCCATTAGACAGTCCAACCCCGTTTGTGGCTAAGCACGCAAATGTTGACAGAAAAAAATTGCACAACTTTTACATGATTGGAGGATCCAGCCTCGCTCCCCCAGTCTTACACATAATCACAGAACAGGACACATTTGATTAGACCACCGTCTGTGCGTTAATCAGAGCTGTCACTGACCCTGAAACATCCCCTACTTTCACTCTGGGGACCCCAAACACCTCCCATATATTTCAGTTCATCGCTCCGGAACACCGTCAGATTTTGCTATTAGAGCCGCTTTATGTAACAGCGGAGTTTTAAAGAGGAAGGTTTGGTAAAATAATAAAAGTTTTGTAAAGTAATAAACCAACTTGAACCTCATTATCAAAACCAGAAACTTTTAAGTCGGGACGGTTGGTCCTCCGTTCACAGTGGCAGCGATGCGCGGGTTAAATGTTTAAATGGGCTAAAAGGCTTTTTTGTTGTTGTTTTGTTTTTGTTTAAATCAATAATTTTATTATGAAGCTGCAGAAGTTTCTCACCTGATGCTGAAGCTGCGGTCCGGAGTGAAGCTACGGCGGTGAAGTTTATCGGAGGAGTGAAGCGCCACAACAAAGAAGAGGAAAGTCGACTCTTTCTGCGCAGCAATGCCGCGCATACCCGGAAGACCGCCCTTTTTAAAACTTTTTTTTTTCAGGTGCATCTGAATAAATTAAAAAATATTTCACGACATTAGAGCAGAAGCACAAGTAATTCTACGGAGAATGAAGCTCTTATTCAAGAAGCATGGGCTAATAAAAATAAGTTTCATTTTATTTTTTTTATTATTTCTTCTTGGGGAAAAAAAAAGAAACCAGAATGTTGAATGCATTTTCTAAATTCTCCTCCATCATTTAAATCCCATCTTTGACTGACTGTTATGGGTACAGCTAAGTAAGCAAAGCCACTCATTTCTTAACGTCTTCATCACAGGCAGCTGATATTGGGTTGAACTCCTGAACGAGAAGCTTATGATGGGGTAGAAATGATGTCTTTAGCAAGTGTTTTATGATTATTTTTTATTAATAGTAATTTAGCAAATTAAATAAGAAACGTTTTAAGTAGTTCTAGCTTCACTGAATGAGAATCATAATGAAAGCTGTTATATTACATATTAAAATGTCAGCAGTCATGTTTTCTTGAGAGCCCTAAATAGGAAAACTCATTAATGGAAAAAATGGAAATAAATATCATCTTTCTCATTCCAGGAAATTATGTGTGCGGTAAAAACTGTACAGTTGAATGTCCTTTCTCCATCATGTGGGATTATGTTTAGTGTAGCTACAATCTGTTAAGTCACCAACTGTTCACACACGTGGTCAGAGGGTTTGTTTTTTGTTATTGTCTTTGAGATATTTTATTATAACCTTTGCAAAAGCGTCAGATCACAACATGGAAAGTTCTGCTGAGTGAAAATGACCTTGAGGAATTATTCAACTTTCTGCCTTTATTTAGTTTTCGTGCTGCCTCACACAGGTTCGGACCTGTGTGCATACAGCTGCAACTTAGGAAATGAAAACTGAAGTGGTGTTTAGTGCCCTTCTTGACTTTCACATACACTATACTGCCATGTACTGCCAATACTGCCAACTGAGTCTGTCCCAAAAGTAATAGCTTCTTCTCAACTTAATTAAGAAAACTCAGTCTGCATTCCATGTAAGGGGGGTGGGGGCTGACAAACTGATCATACCATCTGTGTGTGTCAGTTTGTGTGCGTACACGTACCCAACATGAATTATGTCCTGTTTCTGCATTAACTTTGTTTTTTGTTTTTTTGCACTTTTTCTTTGAGAGATACTATATTTCCAAAAGTACTCACTCATCCATCCAAATCATTGATTTTAGGTGTTCCAGTCACTTCTACGGCCACAGGTGTATAAACCAAGCACCTAGGCATGCAGACTGCTTCTACAAATGTTAGTGAAAGAATGGGTCGCTCTCAGGAGCTCAGTGAATTCCAGCGTGGTACTGTGATAGGATGATACCTGTGCAACAAGTCCAGCAATGAAATTTCCTCACTACTAAATATTCCACAGTCAGCTGTTAGTGGGATTATAACAATGTGGAGGTGATTGGGAATGACAGCAACTCAGCCACAAAGTGGTAGGCCCTCGTAAAATCCCAGAGCAGGGTCAGTGGATGCTGAGGTACAAAGAGGTCACCAACTTTGCGTAGAGAGCTTCATGGTTTTCATGGCCGAGCAGCTGCATCCATTATGGTGGGGGGGTGTTTTTAAGGAGTTGGGCTCGGCCCCTTAGTTCCAGTGAAAGGAACTCTCAATGTTTCAGCATACCAAGACATTTGGGACAATTTGATGCTCCCAACTCTGTGGGAACAGTTTGGGGATGGCCCCTTCCTGTTCCAACATGGCTGCACACCAGTGCACAAAGCAGCTCCATAAAGACATGGATGAGCCAGTTTGGTGTGGAAGAACTTGACTGGCCTGCACAGAGTCCTGACCTCAGCCTGATAGAACACCTTTGGGATGGATTAGAGCGAAGACTGTGAGCCAGGCCTTCTCTCCAACATCAGTGTCTGAACTCACAGATGTGCTTCTGAAAGAATGGTAAAAAATTCCCATAAACACTCCTAAACCTTCCCAGAATGTGTAGAGCTGACATCATATTAAACGCTCCAGATTAAGAATGGGATGTCATTTAAGTTCATATGTGTGAAAGCAGATGAGCAAATACTTTTGGCAATATAGTGTATATCAAAAGGTCACCTAGAGCACAGAGTGCAAAATGTCATGGCACACCACATCAGCAGGTTTCTATTTCGCTGCTTTAAGCTAGCCCATATTGAGGGCAGCATGGCTGCATTTTCCCTAAAATATACATCAATGATATTCTGCACAATGCTTTGGCCTGTCCCTGCTGCCCCACCTATTGATGGATTTCACTTCTAAACACACTTTCAGGTGAGTCCAGCAGGCAGTGCAGAAGCAAGTTGTACAGGTTGTGGAGGGTGTGTAAGTTTACACTAACATTTCTGAGACTCTGAAAACAGTGTTTGTTTTATCTCCATAGTCCATAGAAGCTGGTATTTTGTAATATCTTTTCCTTTAGTTCAACCTGCAAGTACCAACCTGCTGTTTAAGCACCATATGCTGAATGGTACAAAGAAATGGCCATGCCCAGTCGCCCTCATGCAAAGTAACCACATTCCAGGCTGTAGCTGATTCAATCTTGATCCAGTTTTCTGCCGCCAACCTCGAGTCAACCGTCAAATCGCACACAAAAGAGTCTCCACAATCTAAACAGGTGGCCCGAGTTTGTTTTTTTTGTATCTGGTTGCATTCTGCAGTATGAAAACCTGCGAGCCTTTCTGCCCATTCGGACCCACAATCCTCTGCTGCAGCAACACGTTCAGCAAGAGAGTCAACGTTCGAGGATGTGACTGCAGTTGTAGCACATACTCACATAAAAAGTATAAGGCTTAGAACAGAGTTTGTGTTTTTGCCAGGACAGGATGTTTATGCTTTAGCTTCCTTTGTGGTCCTGCCCCACCACTGCCCCGATAAGCAAAACACATACAGTATGGGTACTGTGTGTGACCTGTTCTACACCACAATATGACTTTTAGCTTACTGAAATGACAAAAGTTTGTTGCTGTAAGTGATGCTGTAAAAACCATCTCTGTGTTAAATGCCATAACAGCAGCTACCATGGTTCTTGTGAGACCTTAAGCTCACTGTTTGACAATTATCCATCATTTATTATCACTGCATGTGTTGGGAATTTATTTTTAATACTGGTAATAGTACTTTTAGTATCCATTTATTATTAGTAATAGTAGTCATACATACACTGGAATGATGTACGCCGTATACTTAAGGTAATAGTTTAGGGCTGATTATTGTATGTCTCATGCATACATTATAGTATGCATGAGACAAGTTAGAGTTGACCACACTATGGATTAGCTCTGTCAGACCTGTAACAAGGAGAGAACGGCACTAATGACTAATGGGGAGTTAGGTTTTTGTGTTTTGTTAATCCCGTATGTAATAAACGGCCTGCATCGAATTCTGCTCTTCTCCAGTTGTTCTTTGGAAACTTTGTTTCTAAATATGTTTTACACAGGCTTCAATCCACATCAACATTTCAGCCAGAGGGAAATACGGGAGCCCTTAAAATTATGAGCCAGCGCGTGCTTTATTTATTATTACAACACAAAACCAGAGTAAAATCTTAATAAAAAGCATTTTATTTTCTTTGATTTAAAAAAAAATGTAGCTCCATCCAGCTAAAGCAAGTTTATTTTTTACATGTTAAAATGCATTCAAATATATAACTAAATTTAGTTTTCATCATGAGCACTGTCAGTTACCCAGAACGCCACTTTTACATCGATTAATAATATCCCAAACACACACAAACAAGCGCACATGTTGGTTTTGATTATGTGACATGGGCTTTTGTAGGCACTGTTTAACGTATGATATGAATGCCTTACATATCACATATTTATTTCTGAGAAGATCAATATAATATCAATTTTACACAAAATTCAAACTAAATTTTTTTCATGCAAATTCGTTTTTTATGTGTCATCACACACTCAACTCTCTTTCACCATGGCTGAACTTCCTTGTCAGAGACGTGCTTTCCATGAGGCTCAATGGCTCCTGGAGGAAGCAGGGCCAGGTACACCGGAGTGATGGCGCCCTCGTCTGGTGACTTTGGGGCACCTGGTGCAGCGATCTCAGTGCGCACCCATCCTGGACAGCAGGCATTCACCAAGATCTGTAAAAAAATAAATAACTAAAAACAAATCCATATCAGTGATGTAAATGAGACTTCAAAAGATAAAATGAACGCTTAAAATACATAACACCTCACTGTTTAATCTATTACAACAAAGGGGAGCCCTGAGCAAGATGGAAGAATGGGGATATTATAATTAGATACCCCGTCATTCGGTCTCTCCTTGGACAGGCGGCGAGCATAAATCATAGACAGCACCTTAAAACACAAACAAATGCACATATTTATAATCAGAGTCTCCAAGAAGATGGAACCAAAGAAGCATTTCACTCAAACTTTAATAAATCTTTAGGGCACTGGTTTGGAACAGTTAGTTTGCAGGTTGTCACGAGTGTGCTCTATCTGACATTTGCTTCATTTTTTACACATTTTAAGACCTCATCACATAAAAACCCAAAGACAAACTGGTCAGTCATACCGTCACTCCGATCTTAGACACTGCATACGCCATGTCAGGCCAGCCGCGTTGTATGTGTTCGCCTTTCTTGGCCTCACTGACAAATCGCTGCATCAGTCCCACCAGCTCGTCCTCTGTGATGTCCTCGCTGCGGAAACGCTGCTGGAGCTCCGGGCTGCATTTCTTCAACCCACTGGCACCAAGCATGCTGGAGACCATCACCACACGACCTAAAACACACACAAAAGATGCTTAAAGTAGCCAGAACCTTAGCTTTGTAGACCTGGATTTGGGCAGTTCTTCCCATTCCTCCTGTTAGATTGAATGGAAAGCTAACTGCCTGTCACTACTGCCCTAAAGAAACCCTTTGCATGATGCTATTTCCACCACGCAGTACGAATGGTACTTGGTGAAGAGCTTTTCTTGGTGTTTTGGTCAGTTAGCTCCACAGAAAGACCTTTGGCTTGCAGGACACCTTGCTGACAAAAAGGCCCTGAACTCCAGGAAACACTCACAGTTTTAGAAAAGCCTCACATATCAGGGCCTGGTTTCTGTCCTGACCGGCAATGCGACTTGTGGGACCTTGAATACATAAGGGTGTGTCTGTGGGGCCCTGATAGACACATGTCAATCATAATTAACACCGATTAAAGCAAACAGGATGCGCCTGCCCCCATGTTGGAGCAACACATAAAGAGTCTGAATACTTTTGTATTTTGATGTTTAATACGTTTAAGTGAATTCTAAAAGCGTGTGCTGTGCAGCAGGGGCAGGCAGCAGACTGGATCGAGCTCTGCATCTCTACCTCCAGCTCTGATGAGTGGCAGGAAGTGAGTCGACATGTCTCGGGTGGCAAAGAAGTTTGTCTTCAGGATCACCTCTGCCTGGACACCAAATGGAGTTGTGTCTGAGGCTGAAAGGAAAGATTTGACATGTTGTGTCATCCACTTTGATTTTTGTTTATGCGGTTCCAGCGAAACATCCAGTTCTACCTTTGAACGCTATTCCAGCATTATTGATGAGAATGTCCACTCCGCCGTACTTCTCTTTAAAGTAGGCTGCAGCAGTTTTGACGCTGTTCAAGTCGTTGATGTCCAGCTGGTGGAACTTGGGTTTCAGTCCCTCTGAGTTCAGAGCCTTCACGGCTTCCTCACCCCGACCGCTGCAAAAGGACCAAAAAAAGTCTCATTTCCCTTTACTTTCAGTGCTTAGCAATTTTTTAATCTGTCTTCCTTTTGATTTTAAATTCCCACAAACACATTTTTACATTTCATATATTAAGTAAGGGGTTTCAGTATTGTTTAACTTTCTATGGTGTGTACCAGGATCAGGACACATATTTATTTAAAAAAACATATCTATAATCAGTTTAGAGTCCTTTTGCTGACGTCACAGGCAGGACTGACCGAGACAGGGTTGTAGTGATTTACAGCTGGAAAAGAATGGGGGATAAGGATGGGAAGAGGACCTCTTTGCACCCTGACTTCTGGTGCTTTTGTTTAATACATAAACAACATTTAACTCTGGCAGATGCTCATTTATTTGTGAATATTACATTTTCCCAAAAGCTTTGAAACCCAGTTTTCCAGGATGTTATAATAACGTGCACAGTGCTGTTAGATCCATATGTAGTTGGACACAACTGTGTATCAAAACATAACTAGCTGCAGTTACAGTCTTTTTTAATAAATTTGCAAACATTTCTACATTTCTGGTTTTTCTGTCAAGATGGGGTGCTGAGTGTACATTAATGAGAAATAAAATTGATTTTAGCAAATGGCTGCAATGAAACAGAGAGTGAAAAATTTAAAGAGGTCTGAATACTTTCTGTACCCACTGTATTTAGCAAATATCAGCTTAAAGTGCAGACTGTCACCTTTAATTTGAAATTACACAAACCTGCATACCGGAAAACAGCATGATGCACCGGCATGCATATGTTTAACAAAACTAGGTGTCCATTGATGATCTGACTGAAGACAGAAGCAGCTGGGTGAGTGTATGAAGATTTACTTTCTGTTCATATTCAGCCAAATGCTGCAAAATAGTCTGAACAAAACTTTGCAGATCAGATGGACCCAAAACATAGCGCAACAAACATAAAACAACTCAGAAGATTTTGGTGAGTAAAGAAACAGATTATTTTGCATTGGCTGAGTCACGCAGCTGATCTGACCCTCACTGAGCTGAAGAAAAAAGAAAAATCTGATTTAAAAAATTATTTTAGATGATCTGTTTATAGATAAAAATAGAGGATTGCGTTTAAAGTTGTCTGATTCCTGTTGAATTTTGCACCCTGCCACATGTGAATGCCTTCACATCAGCCCGGTCCTGGTGAGATACCCACACATCTCTGGAGGTGAGGTAGACGACTCCTTTGAACTGCTTGCAGAGTGCTCGGATGATGGCCAGACCGATGCCTTTGTTACTGCCAGAAACCACTGCAACCTTGGTCGACATATCTGTGTACGTACACACACACACACACACGCGCACGTACGCACACGCAGATATCGGTGCATGAAGTCACACATTAAGCCAGTCTGGATAGCATGAAACTTCGGGACATCGTCAGGAGGATCAAGACTTTCTGAGGTGTTTCATTTCTGAACCATTTGTATGTTTGGAATCTGAAAATACAGCTAATGACAAATATCTGGGTATATGCCTGCAAAGGTTCAGGCTTTAGAAATGAATCCAGGTGTCATCAGTGGACATGCGGTTCTAATGACAGGAAATGAGCATCATGGAGTGAGTGTAACGGTCTTGGAGACCATGAGGCTCCACCATCCTTGAAATGTGAGCTACAGCACAGAACGAAAGCTAAACATATCTTGGCTTTGACTGTATTTGACTAACATTTCTTTATCGCATCACCCTTTAACAACATTTATCTAAAAGCTAAAAAGAGCCAGCTTTAGCTTTAGCTCTTCGTTGGATTTGTTTATTGAATCATGGTCACCTGTTACAGCCCCAGCAGGGACTTCTTTTTTTTTTTTTACCTGTGTGTGTCTTATGGCTCACCTCACTCAGCAATCAGAGCTAAGGAGTATTTAAGCTCAAGGACAGCAATCTACCCTCACTTCTCTGTGTGATTTACAGGATATAATGTGACCAGATACGACCCATGGTCTAATGACACCAGTGGATGCTGTATGAAGAAAGCAAGCTGAACCTTTAATACGCGCCATCAAACAGAAGAAAGTCTGACTGAGATCGTCTCAGTTTATAGAGCAGCAGGAAGCAGGACACAGGAAGGTCAGCCAATGAAGGTGAAATTCATGTCATGATTAGCTGCACTTCTTACATACACGTAACAGCCATGAGGTCAACACTGCACGGGTACGGCTACTATGCTAGTCTGACATAAATGGATGGTTAATCCTTAATGAATGCTTCAGTCCACAGAATATAAACCATAATCTGTGTTTCAGACAACGAGAGTTCATTTCATTTAGGTTCCACAACACTTGTTATTGAAGGAAAAAAAACATCTATCATTTATTATTGTCCTGTTTTACCTAAGACAAGAAAACATATCAGCTGCAATGATTTACATGTGATTTATTGAAAGTGAAAATGGCAATATTCTGGAACTGTTGGGATTTATTTTATCACCATGTGTAACCACTGCAATTGCACTGTCCTAATAGCTTTATCATAATATAAACAGCATAATTGCCATCTATAATTATATTAATTCAGCATTAATCGTTACACACAAAACTTGCTTAGTGATTAAAAAAATGTCTTACTGCAAACTAGTTTGTGCATTCAAAGCAGTAAGAGGAAACTTTGAGTGTGCAGGACTTCCACGTGTTTCCCCACACTCACTGAAATGGCAGCTCAGGTGCCTTTATGACGTTATCTCCCCCTAAATCCTCTTATAATATTTTAATAGTAGTTAGCCTGATCTTAGGGGAAAAAAAAAAAAGTCTAACCTGTTAATTTTTAGCTTATTTACTTACTGGTGGGTTACATCCACGTTCAATTTAGAAGCACCATTAACCTGACAGGTGTGTCTTTGGATTATGGGATGAAGCTGGAATGCCTGAAGGAAACCCTTCAGGGAGAACATGCAAACCGCACACAGAAAGGCCTCAGCCATGATTGAAACCAGGAACTTTCATGCTGCTATCCACTGCACCACTACACCACCCTATTCCTTGTGCCTGTGTCAAAGCACCCCCTGACCTCTGTTGGCTCCTTTAGTGCACCATACATAATCACTCCTGTGCTGTTTTACCATTTCACTGGTTTGTGATTCGCCCCATGATCCTTCAAAGGCCAGGAGGCACCCTTGAATTCTGTCACGGCTGTCTCATAAAAAATACCCACAGACACGGACAGTTTCACATCTTCAATACTCCCTAACACCACAATTTGCCTTGATTTGACCCACACTTCTGGATCTTAAATCCATCCAATAGATGCAGGCCAAACCTGACACACAACAGACTCGGTGTGCAAAAATGTGCAGCATCTGTAGAACATTATAAAAGTTTAAAATATATTTTCTTTTTTTTCTATTTTGGATCACTTTAGTAAAAGTCATCAAAGTTCAGGCTAAAGGTGATATTTAGGGTATTTTTTACTGCTGTCAAAACCAGTCAAATTTGACCCAATGGATTAAAATCATTAACAGCAGAGCAACAACCTGCGTGGAGCGTGGACATGAAAGAGCTCATTAACTCTAAGTCACTCCTCTTATCAGCAGTGCAGGCGGGCTGATTGTAAACAGGTAAGAGTTGCAGAGTCGCGATGACGCGTCAAAACAGCAACAAATCGAAAATATACTCAGCTGGTACATTTGAAACTAGTCTGCGATTTTTGTGAGTTAAACTTCCTGTTTCAGTGCATTTTAGCTATAAAGGAGGACAACAGCTGAAAACTGCTGCTGTACAGTCGACTAACAAATGTGCAATAAAAGTTCAAAGTGGGTTCTTACTTACTTATGCTGCTGCTGTGATGCTGAATGAAGCTGCGGCCGGACTGAGCGCGCTGCAGAAGGAAATGAATGATATACCGCAAACGGGAGGGAAGCTGGGCGGGGTTTTGAACAGTATCAGCGAGCAAATAAAGAAAATATAGCAAGTCATTGAATGTTAATAAGTAGCTGATGCACACTGGAAAAAAAAAAAATTTTAAATTCTGTTAGTACAGCTGAAAACTGCGGCTGTAGTGATTAAAAAGGCAATAGTTTAAATTATAGTGGTTCAATTATAGCCCCAAAATGGCCAGAAATGGTTTTCTAAGATGTGGATCTTATTATATCAAAAACATCCAACAAAATGAAGAAAGTCAGGCTCGTCTCACAGAGACTCCAAGATGCTGGAGGCAGATTTCTGAATGGGAAGAGGAAGGCTCAGGGGGGAAAAAAAGGATTACGGACAACCGGAGAAATTTGACATGTTTGGATTAAAGGAGGAGAGTAAATGAGACAAAGAACAAGCAAAGATGCCAGAGGAGTGCGTGACGCCGTCTGTGTGCAGTATGTTGGAGATGTGATTTTTTAATATCGTCACTCCACTTCGCCGGATCAGGCCTTCCCTGTAAGCGCTACTCGACTGGATTCAGTTCAAAGCGGCAAGAATTCAAAGCAAAGCTCCGAATATCCCAGAGAAGAACCGAGGTGGTAAGAGGTGCCCATTAACCAACCTGGGGAATGTTTGAGGAAGCATGGGGGGAACTTTCAATGACAGTCAGGATCACCAGCTGTGATTGTTTAATGAAAGCAAACACTGAATATGCGACTGCCCTGCTCCACGAAATTAGTTTCACATTTTCAGACAGCTGAAAGTAAATTTCAGGGACTCCACAATATCATGTGACATCATCCAACAAGCTTTCTATTGCTGAGTCATCATCCACTGTGCCATGATGACTCAGCAATGTGCCATGACTTTTCATAATTTAAAAAAAAAAAAAAAGACTGTTATGCTCCATTTCATCATTGTTCGACAACATTCAGACAACTCAACTTTATATTTCAGAATCCTTTTATTATTTTGACTTGAGCTCCACATGTTTAATTTAACAAACGGCACTTTGTATAAAACAAACTTGTCATTTCTGAACTGTTAGCTTCATCCAGCTACGGAAAGTTCACCAAGTCAAAGATATTAAAATGTTTCTTACTGAAGGCAAAGAAACAAAACAAGCTGAAAACTGAGGTTGGACAGCAATCCAACATTTGATTGATTCATTTTCATACTGATGCACTCAACCTAGCGCGCGCGCACACACACACACACACACAATAAAGTATAGCAGTGTTCCCTGGAATAAAATGAATAATTTTTGGTTTTATTACCAACACTATTTGGATTAAGCGCTAAACTCTGTCCTAAAAAGCTTTTGTATCGTCAGTATATGTTAAGGGTTTTTGTCACATGTAACTTCACTCCTTTGAGCGTTTCAGAGTTGTGTGGTTTCACGCCGTTTTGTTACCGCTTACGTGGAAACTCAGTCACGCACTCGTCACCACTTCTGAACCGTCTTTTCGGAGACAAACTGTCCGTGAGGCTCTTTGGCTCCAGGTGGCAGCAAAGCCAGGTAGACCGGAGTGACAGCGCCCTCATCTGGCGATTTGGGAGCTTTTGGTCCGGCCATGTCGGTGCGCACCCATCCTGGACAGCAGGCATTCAGCAGGATCTTTTAAAAGAATAAAATATACAAACAGCAGTGACAGTTGAATGGACTCAAAAATCACAAAATAATCCTCAAATACATCATGTCTACATCGTTAACTATATATTTCAGTTACCCCGTCATTGGGTCTCTCCTTGGACAGACGACGAGCATGAATCATGGACAGGACCTAAAAAAACATTATTATTAATATGGCATCAGATCAAATCTTCAGGACTCTGGTTTACTTTCTCTGGTTTATTTTGAGAATCCCAAAGTGCAAAAACTACCAATCAAACGTACCGTCACACCAATTTTAGACACTCCATACGCCGTGTCAGGCCAGCCACACTGTTTATGCTCCCCTTTCTTGGCGTCGTCGATGAATCGCTGCATCAGCTCCACCAGGTCTTCCTCTGTGATGTCCTCGCTGCGGAATTGCTGCTGGAGGTCCGGGTTGCACTGGTTCAAAGCACGAACGCTGACCATGCTGGAGACGTTCACCACGCGACCTAAAACGCACAAACGCACACAGAGGGCACTAAAGACAAAGAAATGCACGTTTCTTCCTCATGCTCTTAGAGCCCTTTAAATGACAAATGTGAGCTTTAATGTGCCTTTCACTGACGTACCATCTTTGTGGCTGCACAGGAAAAAAGCCGACCCCAGCTTCCTGGACCGGCGCACTCGGTGAACAACATATGGTGCCAATCACTAGTTTCCAGCCTTACTGAATAAAGCACTACTCATTTAGTAAAATATTGCCCCCAGTAGCGTCAAAAAAAGAAAATGAAAGCTGGTGCGCTTTACCGTGTCATCAACAAGATGCTAGCCAATGACTCTGACCTGTCCTTGGTTTCACATGAGGTTTTTAAAACATCAAGAAAAAGCTTCTTTTCAGCCCATGACCCTGATATACTATAACTAGCTCATTTTCAAAGCCATTGCACAGAAAACTCAAATGTGATTAACTTAACGGCCCCCGCTTCACTTTGCTGTTCAAAGACCCTGTCATTTTTCATGCAGGCTCACTGAGCAAGACAGGTAATAATTTTACCAAATACACCTGCGTCTACCTATGGTGTATCACATTTGTGCCTTCTCTTCGCATGTTGCCTCTGCCCTCCTGCCTGTTACTGAGAAATCAATTTCAGAAATCAATGCTGAAGGAGTTCTCAGCTTCTGAAATAATCTGGAGGACAAATGGCAGAGGAGGCGCTATAATCAAGGATGCACGGGTACCTCCAGGTTTGATGAGCTCACTGAAGCAAGTCAGCATGTTTCTGGTGGAGAAGAAGTTTGTCTTGAGGGTGACCTCCGCCTGGATGCCAAACGGAGTCGTGTCTGCCACTGAAGAGAGGGCGTTCACATGTCAGTGTGGCTCCAGAGCACTAAAATACACATCAGCAAATCAAGTTCATTACTTTTGAATGCTATTGCAGCATTATTGACCAGGACGTCCACTCCTCCGTATTTCTCTTTGAAGAAATCGGCGGCGGTTTTGATGCTGTTCAGGTCGTCGATGTCCAGCTGGTGAAACATGGGCTTCAGTCCCTCTGCGTTCAGAGCCTGCACCGCAGCCTCACCACGGCCGCTGCAAAAGCACCCGAAAAAAAAAATCCTTATTTTCACTTTGTCTTTAATCACATCACTGATACATTTACCAGCTTAGCTTTTCAGTGGGTCTTTCTCCCTCCATGGTGTCCCTAAAGGTCCTGAATATATAAATTCATAATAAATATGATGAAATCCCATCACTACTATTCTGTTATTCCAAGTGTCTTGAAATGGGAAGAGGCAAAAGTGGGCCGTGGCCATTTTGATTGACAGGTGCCCCCACACAGGCAGCCAGACTTTATCGGTGCCTGTTTCACCTCCATTTTTGGTGGCTGTTCATTTTGACCTTGTTGCTGTTGGTGCTTTTGGAAGCATTTTTTTCCATAATTACTATTATAAATTATCCAAATGAATGTAAAAAAATGTGTCCATGTTTTATTACAGCCCGAGGGGTGTACTATGATTAATGGGCTAACACGTTAAGTCGAGTTTAAAGTTGCAGTTTTCAGTTTTTTCTAACTGGCCACATGACCATGGTTTATCCTGCTTGAACTGCAGCTCACAGAACACAGAACAGGGCATTGTTGAGTCTATCTGTAGGCTGTTTATCAGTGCGCACCCATCCTGGACAGCAGGCATTCAGCAGGATCTTTTAAAAGAATAAAATATACATCCTGGACAGCAGGCATTCAGCAGGAGTCCAAAACCAGTTTCACTTTGATATGGCCACAAACCACAGTGATTTCCATGTCCCCTTCATTAGGTTATGGGACAGAGTCACACAGGAACGTCAGGTTTAACAACCAGCAGGAGCACACCAAAAAGTAAAATAACTCACTCCGAGCATTTTCTGCAGCATTGCCCTTTTGATGCATCAGCAGCACCTGCGCAGCCTTCTGCAGTTTCATTTTTTATTCTTTATGGATTTTTGCACTCAATTGGTCAAAGACTGGTGTACAGGAGGAGAGTGAAATGATGCACTAAAATGCCATTTTTTCCATGAGCATGCTCAGAGCCTGAAGCAGAAACCGTGGATTAACAAATTGCTGTTGGAATGGAATGGAATAGAATGCCTTTATCGCCACTATACAGAATACACAATGAGATTGAATCCCTGTTAGCTCTGACTGGGGTTTAGTTTTGGTCAAACTAAGTAACACACAAAAACCTGGCTTTGCTGGATGCTTCATTGTACACCCCTCCTCTGGTGTATTCAGCATACAAATGATCCCCCACATACATATTGCCCATCTACATTTAAATAAACACACAGAAATGAAACCAGGATAATAAAAAGTGCACATATGGCAACATTCATCAGCTGATCCAGGCGCAGTTGTGAGATGTGTAAGGTGAGCCACTTACACATCTCTGGCTGTGAGGAAAACATCTCCTTCAAACTGCTTGCAGAGCGCTCCGACGATGGCCAGACCGATGCCCTTGTTACTTCACGTTACCACAGCAACCCTGGTTGACATGTCTGTCCAAAAGAGAGAAACATCAGCGCACAAACGCCATGGACTCACACTGGTGATGAGTGGGTGTTGCACTGGAAGCTGGGAGCAAGGGTCTGACAAGCATGGGTTATTTAAGGAAAATAAAGGTTTACTGACATCGTCCAGCTGATGTTTAATTAAAATATCCTGATTTTGTTTTTTTACACTAACTGTAAACCGAAGTAAAATTAAAGAAATCTCAAAATATTACATTTGAAGCCTTAAATGGATACAAAAGTGTCACAGTGCTGCAGTGTTATTCAGCCGTGGACACTCACCTGTTATTTCCATGTGTGTTAAAATGTTACCACATATAATGTTTAATAATGAAAATTATTTCCCAGCAAAAGAAAAGTAGATAGTCCGAAAGCTTTAGTGTCTCCACAGCGGGTATGGTAGCCCAGCTTTATTTAGTTCACCTGATCCAGGTGACAGAAGAAGAAACTAAGCTACATTCTCTAAATCCGGCTAACAGGACAGACTGGTATCATCTGCATACTGCTGTTGGCACTGAGCCCTCATTTGCGAGTTTTCTATGTGCGTTTCAACGGTTGTGCTTGCGTTCAGTTAAATAAAGGAAGGCGTTCCTGATTTTTCTTGCACTCCGGTCTACCTACACCCAACACTGCGGTCAGTGCCTCTGTGCAGGTGTGCTACACCTGTGAAAGTTTTAAACACAAATATGTTCACCTCTGCTTAATAAACTGTCCTGCTCTGTCAGCGCTTTGAGGGCAAAATGGAAAATAGATTTGCTGAGTCATCCTGACAAGGTCAGAGAAATGGTGGGGAAAAAAAAATTCCAAGTATACTGCTTTAATAATTGAATAATAATACTGCAGCTTTAAAAGCCGGAGCAGAATGAAGATTAAATAGTTTTATTATTAATTATATTTGGAAAAGGAGCCGTGCGCGTGTGCGCGATCACGCGTTTGGCTGCAACGCACATCAGTCGCGAGACAAACGCTCGAGAAACACGCAGGTTTTGTGCAAACAGCACGTGACTGCAAATTAAACAATAAAATTAATAAACTGTTCAAGCTTCCTGTTGATAAACGCTTGATCCGTGAGGGGACCTTTCACCTGCTGCTCCTTTCTGTTACATAACGCTTACACTTAACACACAACTCTCCGACGCCTCTTTAAATCCACTACAAACAAAACAAGCTGCGGACACACGAGCGCTATGACGGGAAAAGCGGCCTCTCACTTACCGAAGCTGGAGTTTGGTGCTGCGTGAAGCTGCAGACGAAAATGTTTGAATATTATGGAAACCGAGGAAAGCGGGGCGGAGTATTGCGCAGGCACACTGCGCATCTCCGGAAAAAAAACAAGTGGAACACGTGGGTTGGGTTTGTGGAGCCGCCGTGCAGTGTGGAGAGTTTGATCATATTTGGGTATTTCTCCCTGTTTGGATCAACTAAAGGCTGATAACCAGCAATTAGAGTAACGCAGCTCGAGATCAGTGACGCTGGTTTTGTGTAGCACCTATAACATCCATTTGTTTTTCTACTTGATTGTTTAAAGATGAGTGTGTGTTTATTGTGTGTGTTTACCTACCAAAAGGGGTCGCGGGTCGTGATGAGGCTATGAGAGGTCACAGCCACAGAGCTGGACGAACTGCCCGGAAGCGGAGGCAGAAGAATGGAAGCCCCGTCCGGTCAGGTACCAACATGCTGACTGCTGTCACTGCAAATGCTTCCGTGCTGTATGCTGGCTCAGCACAGACCGGTGTCCCTGTCTTTTCCAGTCTCTCTGTGTCACCAGCCGCAGTTTGTGAACCTGCTGAAGTTTCTCCACCGAAGAGGATTTTCCTCCGCGCTGCTGCAGCCTGCCCTCTTCTCCGGTACCGCGTCCTGCTGCCTCTTCCATGACCTCAGGAGCCTTATAGCCTGAAAGGGACAGTTGTTTGTTTTTTGTTTGGTGATCCTAGTGTTAGTCAGTGCTTCCCACCTGACCTTCATCAGTTTTGGGGGTTTTTTTTTGGGTACAATAACTGTATTTAATGAAGCCATGCCGAGTTAGAGGTTCCCACAGCACATTTATGTGGTTTGAAATTTTGTGCTTTTTACATGTTTCACATTATTCCAGCATTTTTGAGACCTCATAACTTCATAATGTAGTAAGTACAGGAGCATCCCAATCACTCCATTACACACACTCCAGAGACAAGAGATTAAGATTAATCAGTGTGACCATCAGGAGAGCCTCTGTGATCCAGGCTCTTCTGTGAGCTCGTATTGTTAGGATTTTGAAAAATGTCTTCAGGACCTAAAGTTGTTGTGATCAGTATGATTATGTCCAAACTACAGAACATGTGAACATCAGCTCTAAGCTGCATTCACGAGTACTGAAGTATGACTATGTTAGATAATTATTTTGATACAGAAGCAATCCTGGCTGGAAGATGAGACTGGTATCAGAATATATACAAGAATGAGACCTTAGATACTCATCCACCCTGCTGATAGGACCTCTTGACCCTCAGCTGAAGGCGTCAGGTGGAACCTTTTTCAGACTTGGTTGATTTTATATGCAGTAGAATGATCCTGAGTAGGCTTTCTGTGAGTGGCAGTTTGGCCCAATCAGAAACATCACCTACAGAGAGAAGTTTAAAATGTGCCCTGTGTGTCTTCATACAGACACCGGCAGAGGACTGCAGGCTCTCCAAACCATAAAGGTAATCCAGCTTCCCTAATCCACGATCCAAAGTAACGTCTGTTGTGCTCGTGGTAGAAGACCAAGTTAATAAGCACCATGTTTTATGAAGATGCATGTTCGGTAAAAGAAAATCATAAATATTTTATTTTGAAGATCACGTTGTACAAACTTAAGGCATCAAACTGGAAGTCATTGAGAGGCTTGTTAGAGTCCAGGATCCAGTGTAGTACAGCAGGACAGCGATGTTCCAGGGTTAAATCTTCTCCCTTTATCTGTTTGTGTTTGTCCGTCAGCCCGGTCAGCTGGTTATTTCCCTGCCACAGTCGTGCCTCCTCACCACCTCCACCATCCTGTCCAGCTACCTGGGACGCTACATCAAGAGGTGAACATATCCCAATATTTCATTTCAATATTTAATCTAGAGTGTGATAAGTTAACACCTGCTCAGACTCCGTGTCAGAAGGATTCAGCAGATGGTTCAGTGTTTCAGCCAGAATGAGATCAAACCAAACTGCCACTGATTTTCTCTCCACAGCTGGAAACCCCGTCTTCTCTCCCCTCTTGGCGCTCTGTGTCTTCTTGGTGTGTGAGCGGCATCGAGGAGAGGCCTCCGATTGGTTCCCCTACATCAATGTGCTGCCTACAGCTTACACCTGTCCCGCCTGTTTCAGCGATGATGTCGTGGCTCTTTTGCCTGCCTGTGTGCAGAGGCGGGCCTTAGAGCAGAGGGAGGCAGTGAAAGAAATGCACTCCTCCAATCAGGAGTTTTTCAGGTGAGTGCAGTCAAAGCCAGAATTATACTCTCGTGAGGATCACCTCGAATCATCTCTGATACTCTTTCACCTTTCAGTGTGAAATGCATTTGAATACAAGTCATTATTCACATCAGTCTTCTTGTGTGAAACGTAAATGATGAATCTATGATTGATTCATTGGTTCAGGTCCCTGCAGCCAATCCTGAGCCAGCCCGCGGAGGATGTCCTGACCTATGAGGCACTGAGGTATACAGTTTCTTTCCTTCTCATCTTTGACCTTATGAACAGTTTACACCAAGGCTTTAATAAATGACAGTACTGTCAGGTAACTAAGCTCCTCCTCCAGGTGGGCATGGTGTAGTGTCAACACGCGCTCCGTCTTCATGTCCCATCCTTCAAACAACTTCCTGTCTGGACCGGATAATTACGCTTTAGCTCCCTTTCTAGATCTGCTCAACCATCGGCCCGACGTGCAGGTAACCTTCATATCGCAGCAGAAACTCTGCAGATGCTGAGATTGAACTGATTGGACTGTACAAACTCGCCATTTCTTTTGTCAGGTAAAAGCAGGTTTTAATGACGTGACGAGATGTTACGAAATCAGGAGTGTTTCCGGGACTCCGCGCTACCAGCAGGCCTTCATTAACTACGGCTCCCACGATAACCAGCGGCTGCTGTTAGAGTACGGATTCGTCGCCACCGCCAATCCCCACAGCGTGGTCTACGTGCACACAGGTCAATGTCCGCAGCATGTCTGGATCAGGAACAGCTTTTGCTTTTACTCTGAATTAAGGGGTCAGCTGGTCACAGCTGATTTTTGTTAGTTTTGTGCATCAGTTTGTGCTCGTTCTGATTCAGTATATAATTAAAGAATATAAAAGTTATTCTCCTGTAGATAAACCTTTCCTATATAAATATCCCCCCAGCATATTCTGCCTCCTTTTTGTTCAGCTCTGTATGAATATTTATGAGCGGGGATGATGGCTGTTTGAGAAAGGGAGGCAAAGAGAAGGAACAACAGTCCTGGAACACTAAAATTGGGTGGTTTTCACCCATGTGAGGGATTACTTGTACATACACCGATCTCATTGCTGGAAACCTACGAGCAGCTACCAGCGTAACATTAGAGATGTAACAGAAAATAAGGAAAATAGCAGCGTGTCCACTTTAAAACTGCTCGGCCTGAGACTCAGCGTTCAGATTTTTCACTGTGGTTCCTCAGATCTGCTCCGTGACGTTTTAAGAGGTGACGGAAGTTTGGCTCAGAAGATCAAGTTTCTCAGAGAGAACAAGTTCCTTCAGTAAGACTCCATTTACACATCGATTCATCAGTAAACAGGAGCAGTACTTAACTAAGATACAATTGTATGCAAAGATGTCTTCATGCATCTTCTGCCCCTCCTGCCAGCAATCTCACCGTGTCCAGTGAAGGTCCCAGCTGGAGGCTGATGACGGCTCTCAGGCTGCTGTCGCTGCCACAAACACTGTAGTGAGTCTCCACTTCCATTCTTGATCAGTTCATCAGTGCGGTGTCTGTGTGACGATGAACTCTGAACCTGTGTGTGCGTGTTTTCATAGCCACCAGTGGAAGGCAGTGTTACTCGGTCAGCTGGTGTGTGAGGAGAGAGAGCAGTGGAGTGTCTGGGCAGCAAAGACTCTCTGTCAGCGACTACTACAAGACGCGTGTAGAGCTCTGGAAAAGGTGCGTGCACATAAACTTAACTCTGCTGCAGTTTCACATCACAGAATCTGATTACTTTTTTTGTTTTCCACATGCGCTGTGTGTTCAGGTCTCACGTCTCCTCCAGCAGTGCGAGCAGCCAGTCAGGGAGCAGCTAGATGTGGTCGAGTCACTGCGGCAGGAGGAGAGGTGCATCCTGGGAAGCTGCCTTGAGGCACTGGAGGACTCACTCAGACACAATGACAATCTGCTGTTGGGTCAGCCTGATGGTGGCGCCGTGAGCTGACAGCTGCTACAGTAAGCCGTGCGATTGGCTGAAGTGATTTCCGTGGTGCGTGATGGCTGGAGAAAAAAAAAATCAACTTCTCCAACCGGAGGGTTACAGGTTTGATTCCAGGAAGGCTGAAAGAACCTCCGCCCTCTGTTGCCGGGTCTCATCACCACCAGCTTAACTGCTGTAAACAAAAACATCACCGTCGCCTTCATGAGAGCAAAAAGAGCAGAAACCCAGAAGCAGATCAGTCCTTTAGACAGAAGGGATGCTTCTCCATTTTTTAAAGGGTGTAGTTTTAGGCTTTTATTTTTGCTTTAATTTGCAGCAGCTTCTTTGGGATTTAAGTAAATGCAATGTCCAGATGAGAGCACCACACATTTTATAAAGCCACCGTATCCCAGATCCTGTTATAGTTTTTTTTTTAAAGAAGTGTGTTTTATTGAGTCAGGTGAAACCTTGTGTATTCTCAAAGAAATATGAAGTGAGGTACAATGATCAAACAGATTTTAATGTGTTTGGATTTAAAGAGATTCCTCTGGCTCTCTTCTGCAGTGTAAAGTCAAACTGTCCAGGTGAATGAGAGCCTCTGATGTTAAACACATATTTGGGGGATGAAACCATAAATCATAGTTGAATTAACAAGTAAAAACTTCATTGTGACAGGGTGTCACTGCAGAGCGAGGTGATCCTGCTGGACTGGGTGCTGTCTTCTTTTCCCTCTGATCAGTTGGGTCAGAGTTGAACGACAGCCTTTTTCTTCGGGTCGCGCTGGACAGCCTCCATGGCGACTGTGGCTTCATAGAGAGGGACAGCTTCCTCGGGCTGAGGCCTGGCGAGACAGGCGAGTTGAATTTGATCAGAGCTTGGGCTACTTGCGCGCCAAGTTACATTTTCACTTAAAAGCAATCTCAGTCCAGACGAGCCTTTTAGCAGCGCCCGAGAAATAATTGCTCCCTACGCTAATGGGATGCGAAAGGAGCACCCACACTTGAAGAATGAATGCGCGAGCCTAGCGCTATTGAGACAAAAATCAGAAAGTGCCAAAATTTGGCCTGGGGGCTGAACCTGGCCTGCATGTCATTTTAATCCTCTGATGCCCTAAAACAGGGGTTTTAAACATGAGGCTGGGGGCGGCAAAGGGTCGAGTCAGGGCAGCTAGCTGGCTCAATGTGTTAAAACTGCAGTGAAGTCTGTTATCCAGTTTTTGCCCTTCCCAGTGAGGGGGTGCTAGTATTCCTACACAGACACGTATATTTGCAGATATGAGAAGTGGTTTGAATCCAAACACGAATAGTTCTTCATATCCAAAAACTGTCCATGTTGGTTTAATTGTGAATATAACATTTAACTGACCTATTGTAAAGCAGTCTGTTATTCATGGACTGTAGCCTCACTCAGCACTATTCAGTCATGCTTCATTTATTCAGTGCCGCCCTTTGTGAACTTCAGCCATGACAGTATGATCCCGCTGAGAAATGTCGTCCAGCACTCCTTAAAACTATAAACTGGATTTTGAGGTTACCTGAGTACTCCAGTTGATATCTTCTCTACGATATCCTTAAGAATATCTGCAAAAGTCTGTTAAGGCTTCATAAAGTCACGTCACAGGGTGAGGGGGGTTTAGACTGCACGCTACGAGAACAGGATACGGAGGTATCTTCCCTGCTGCGATGATGATGCCGTCCAGACTTCAGGGTTGAGGAAAGACACAGATGCTGATTTTAAATGAAGTAATCTGCAGTCTGGAGGATCCAACTGCAAAATCACAGACAGAGCAGACCGAAATGTTCAGAGGCTTTAAAGCCAGAGGAGTTACGAGTCGTCTGAAATAAAGACTTTTTAAAAAAGCCATTTAACTTAGATGAACGTTTCCATATTTGTTTACTTGACAAAAGACAAATCGATGCATTAAATTTACAGAAAAAAAAAGAGATTTTGGATACAGGATTGTAAAAACAATAAATTATGAAGTCATCACCAAGATGCGACTTCCACATCCGACTCCGGCTCACCTGCAGGTTTTGGTGGGATGTGACCCAGTGCCCGCCCACTCCCAGCACACTGATGATGTCATGTTTGTGTGCAAGTAGTTTCTTCTCCTCCGGGTCCCCTTCCTCCTCCTCCCTGTCGTGCAGACGGACTACAAAAAGAAACAGAGGGCTTTTCTAATTGGTCTGTTTGGCCTCCACCAGCCTCCTGCCTGTGACCCTGAAGTCAATCTCTCAGCAGCATCATGGAGGATGCATCATTTTTTAAAAAGCAAGAGGAGAGAGGAACAAGGACGGGACACAGCTTGCCGGAGGTGCCACGATCAAGGACGCACAGATGTATCCTCGACATATAAACCGGTGCAGTACACACCCTGAATATACAAACAAGGGCAGGTGGACTGTATTAAGAGATTATTTTAGTGAAAGGTAATTTCATCATTATTCATCAAATTACAAAATAAATTAAAAAATCAGCTGATTTGGACTTTTAAAGAAAAGCTGTAAATCACCCACAAAGCAGTTTTCTGCAGGACTTCTAATCTGTGAGAGATCGGACATCCAAACATTGCAGGAACTTCAAGAACCGTCATTCTGTTAACTTGAGCTCCAGTCCTGAGAGATCCTTACCCTGAATCACTTTAATGACCTTGCTCAACTGGTTTTATAATGGAGTATTAAAATGGCCCCTTTAAAATAAATAAATGCTAGAAAAAACATCTCTGCACGCCCCAACCTTCATCCTATGAAGCATTTTTTTTTTTTTTAAGAAAATAATGACAGCAGGGGGGTGTGAAATTTTGCCTACTTCTAATTAAGAAGTCTGTCATGTTCAGGTGGGAATTTTTTTCCTCGTCCCCATTTGCTAAATTGAGATGGAATGACCCACGTGATGGACCAGATAATCCATTTTGCAGGTTCAAAATTTAATTGCTCCTTTTAATTGTAATCCCCCCCCCCCGTATGAGCTGTTTTGTTCGTTGATGTATTTATTTTTTTTTAGCTAATGTGTTTTTCAGCTTTCCCAACTTTTTGGTTAAATAAAACACAGACTGATGATGCAGCTGTGGAAATGATGGCTCAGTTCTCATCGTGTTTCTACCTCACCTCCCCCACTCACATCTCTGCTGAGGAGAGGAGGTGAGGAAAGGAATCAAGGACAATCTGAGAAATGCACAGAGTCAAGTCTAAATTTGAACACTTTTTTTTTTTTTACCTCCAGAGTCAACGAC
The DNA here is from genome assembly GCA_024447675.2 of Pterophyllum scalare. NCBI lineage: Eukaryota > Metazoa > Chordata > Actinopteri > Cichliformes > Cichlidae > Pterophyllum > Pterophyllum scalare. The sequence goes on along the minus strand of JAMQGT020013834.1, from coordinate 41,135 downwards.
CACATCCACTCCCAGTCCTCCCGTCTCCTCCATAACCGCCGACAGCAGGTCTGAGGAGTCGCTATAAACTGGAATAACTCTGGCTTCACACAAAAAAGACGCACATACGTGATCGAATGAGTCACTGTAACTCATAATACATTTAAAACTGAGAAACTGATCCACTAAATGAACCTTGTGTGTAATTCCACTCGCATCCAGAGCAAAAATCTCATCAACTGCTTGCAGTTTTCACTAATAACCACTTGGTGGCAGCAGGTTTCAGAACAAAAATATTCCTGTAGACTTATCCTGCCATCAATTATGTTACTAATCAAGCAAGGAAGCAATGCAAGTCAGTGGGAAAGAGGGGGAAAAAAGATCTCACCTACTAAAGGATCCTGAACACCTGAGGAGAATATGAAGGTGAGGAGACGGGAATAGGACGGAAAGATAAAAACAGGTTGAAAGCAGATAATATGAATATAAAAGGAATGACGAGGGCAGTTTTCAGTGTGTAAAAATATGATTCTGAAGAAGAGTTTAAAGACAGTCATGAAGGTTTTGAAAGCGAGCTACAGAAATCTGAGCGTAGGCCGGCACACACCTACGCGGGGCCGGAGCTGCTCCAGGAAAGCGTGTTTCTGTGGCGAGTGTGACGTCGTCAGCACCTTCACGCCGTGGTAACAAGCCAGCTGGATACACATGAGGCCAAAAGACTTCACGGCAAGAGGAGATGAGATCATTACTTGTGCGTGCACTCAAACTTGAGCTTTGCTTTTGAAGGTCACATGGTTTATACTGTGTGTTTTTACATACGCTGGCTCCGTCCAGGACCAGGAGTGTGTGTCCGGCCGCCACGCGAGCATGTGTGTGCAGAGCAGTGTAAGCACAAAGGCCGTCACGCAGCGCTCCCGCCACACACGCCGAGCTCAGCTTCTCCGGCTTCTGAACTGTAGATCACAGAAACACAGACGTTCACGCAACAGCTTTTTAATGGGATTTATTTTCACGACTTCAAGTTTTGAGGAAGTTTATCCATCCATCCATTCTCTTCCGCTTAAAATTAATTTTCATTCATCATCTGAATTGAATCTATCTGCGTAGAAGGCGATGTTCTCGCCCTTTTCCAGGGATTATTTCACAATTCTTTCAAACACGAGGCGGACAACAACCATCAAAATAAAAACATTCAAAAACAAAAGCATTCCGGCCAGGGTGCCGCTGTGTGGAGTTTGCACGTTCTCCCCGTGTCTGCGTGGGTTTCCTCCCACAGTCCAAAGACATGCAGGTTCTGGAGTTGGGTTACCTGGTGATTCTAAGCTGCTCATAGGTGTGAATGTGAGTGTGAATGATTGTCTGTCTCTCTGTGTTAGCGCTGCGACAGGCTGGTGACCTGTACTGGGTGTACCCTGCCTGTCGCCCTATGGTAGCTGGGATAGACTCCAGCCCCACCCCCCCACCCTTCGCGACCCTGATTTGGATAATCGGAAGAAGATGGATGGATGGAAAGTTGGAGAAATAAATTCCACACTACTAAAGGTGTTGGTGTGCATCTCACCTAAGTAGTGTTCATCTGTGTCAATGACCTCACAAAGTCCAGAGCAGGAAGAGTCCAGGGGGAGGATACCTGAAGAGGGAAGATCACCGGAAACACTGGATATGGGAAATGTGGAAGCAATACTGTGAAAATAAATCTGGTTGTTAATGTTATTATTGTCTTTAATTTTGTGCAAATTAAGACTTAAATTAAGAGTTAAACTTATTTTGTTGCTATGGATATTAGAAATAAAATCAGTGATCAAAGATATCACAAAACTAGTAATTATCTATTCTTAAAGAGGATCAAACTTATAGAAATTCCTACCATGCAGTCCTACACAGAATTCCACTTGTTCTAGTTTACCTACACTGAGTTTTAAGTTTGAGCAGTCTGGATCATCCTACCTACGACTTCATTCTCCGGCTGAAAGAACGTAACTTTGGGACCAACTGTCAGGGGAAAAATTAAAGAAAGAAAACACACAAAAATTACAACCAGTGAGCATAAGGACTCACTCCCTCAGCACTAAAACACACACACACACGTGTATTTATACAGTAAAGCAGCTCAAACGACAATCGTGTCCGTGCGTTTGCAACCTTGAAGGACGACCCCGGCCACCTCTCTGCCGACAGGAATGAAATCTGTCTGCATCCCCATGTCTCTGAGCAGCTGCAGCAGACACAAGCAGAGCGGTGAGGCATCATCAGGGATGCATTTATCCAATGGTTTCAGGTCAGTTTAAGGCAATTCAGAGGCAACAAGTGGTGTGAAATTAAGAAACAGTACTGACAACACTGTAGGCAAGGGGTACATATAATGATCATTTTACTTTATAGTGGTGAGAGCATGATGTAGACACACAAGTGATAATTGATTATATATAAAGAATTCAAAATGCTTTACTGTGATGACTGCATTTGAATTTTGAGGCCTTCATCATTGAGGTTCATTTCTGCATTATGTAAAAAAAAAATAAATCTTCCATTCATTATTCCTTCATCAAGGTTTGAATTCAGGCAGGAATGTGTGATCACTGATGTTTGTCAGTAATTTACACAAACTACCAGCTCAATACTGTGAACTCTGCTGGAGACACTGAGCAGGAAGACTCTGTACATTCTGCTGGGATCGCTTTCATTAAAATCCCCCGAGGAGGTCACAGGACTAACTCAGTTTGTTTGTTAGCAGGATCACTCCTGAAGTCTTTTACCACACGTGGGACTTGGCCCGGCTTAGAAGTGATTAACTTTTGGAGATGTTCCATCTGCATGTGGGAAATTTTGAAAGGATTATTTTCCAGAGTGCATATTTTCACATATGTATAAAATTGAGAAAAAAAAATTCTCAAGAAAATTCAAAAACTAATCAGAGACTCAATTCATGTCTGATGCAGAGGGATTTGGTGGAGGTATGCAGTCTCAGACTCCTCCTTATTAGAGAAAGAACTTTTGGTTTTCATTCATTATTTTAAAATTTTTATCCTTCGTTGTTGTTTTTTGTTTGTTTTTTTGCAACCCTGGGTTGGACAAGCAGAAGAAAGATGGATGGATGATTCTTTTTCGTAGCTTCAGTTTGGGCCAAACTAACCTGCACTATAAATAAGCTACTGTAAATGAAAAACTGGGAAATGAGAAGCTTGGACTGTTGAACATTTTGAAGGCCCTTCATTTCTGCCTTCACTGCTCAGCCACAGGCCTCGCACTGTTGGTACCTTAAAGTCCAGTGGGCTGAGTCCACACGCCTTCACCTGAACTCTGACCTGATGGCTGCCTAAGACATCTGGGAGAGTCTGGAGAGAAACACAAAGCTGCTCAGTGTAATAATAGTCACAAGCAAAGCAAATGTAACAAAGCTGGACAAATGTATTACTTTGTAACTAAGAAAAACATAATGCATGCATTTGACACTTTTCCTCTAAATATTTACCTGCTGAATTAACAGGGACAGTTCCCCAATGTATTTACACATTGTCACATATCCAGGGCTGCTTCCCTGGATGTATGTGACAAGGTGTAAATATATTGTATCATTCAGATTGAGACCAGTCAGCAGCAGCGAGTTAAACGTGCAGATTAAACGTGCACATTTCATTTGCTTTTCTAATCAGTGGCTTCAGTACTGACGTTCTCCGGTTATTCAGCAGCAACCTCAAACTCACCGTTTCCTGGATGACGAACTTGGGGTCAGCATCGCTGACAGCTCGGCTGTACAGACCTTTCATAACGCTGCAGCTTTTCATCAATTCCAGACACACAGAGCGACGATACTCAAATATTGTAACGTGACTGACTAAAGGAATCTGAGACTAACACAGGAACGACCACACGGACAAACGGAATCAGCTGACCTTCTCTTCTTCGCTGTTCATTCTTTGGCTGGTGGCGCTACAAATCTACAATATCGCCCTCTACTGGAGATTATGGCATGGATGAGTCTTCAATTTGGTACATAACAATAAAAAATAAAATCATTTTTAAAGACAGTCATGATTAGGTATCATACAGAAGACGAACAAGAAGAAAATTAAACAACAAAAGAATGAGTCACACACAAAAAAATCTTACATCTTAAGTGGGATGAAAGACCATGTTTCATAAAAAAGCCTGTGAACTACAACCAGTAGCAAAGAAAAACTCAGTTAATGTATTTATTTCTACATTAATTACGCTAGTTTTATTTTTCTGCTATTTCATTTTGCTATGTTTTATTTTACCTTATTGGTTAACTACTAAAAAAAAAAAGAGACCAGTCTAATAAGCTGGCAAACTTGTTTTAAGTTATTACTAAGGTTTTCTATTTATTCTTAAAAATATATATGGTTTTGTTTTTGTTTTCCTTTGTTTAGTTTAGTTTGTTTTGTTTTGTTTTTATTTTATTTTCCCTCAAACAGCTGCCAGCAGGAGCGCTGCTAATCCGTTTATTTCGCAGAGAATCCCTATGATCCGGACAAGAAAGCTCTCGCGAGGTTACGGCAATATACTTTAGACATCTCGCGATATCTCAGGAGCGTTACCCCATTTTCCAGCTGTCCCTCAGTCGGTCAGGATTCCAGAGCCACGGGAGATTCACCGGAAAGGGTTTTAGTGATAAACCAACAAATTTTGGGAGGAGAGACCACATTGTATGGTCACATAAGCACGCAGCGGGCTACTTTAGACAGCATTCAACGATGGAAAGTGAACTATGAGGTAAGAGCGAAGTGTACTGTGGGTGATGTGAAAGAATGTCCCTGAGCGGGCTGGCGTTAGCTGCTCACTAGTTAGCCTGCTCGCTAGCTGCACTGACAGCTTTCGAGCCGTTAGTTGGACATTTTTACTCGCTTGAGGAAACTCCCGTCAGCCTCCGTCTGCGATAGTCACCAGTTTAAGGAGATGCCTGATATTAGTCTGTGAAACGAGAGCGGAGCGTCAAGACACTGATACGATGCTATCCACCCACTTCTAACAGCTAGCCTGCATGCTAATGTTAAATCACTGCATCCGCACTGCCTGTCTGTGACCTAACGTTTAATTCCGCCGGCGTGTTCCTGGTGTTTAACTGGAGCCTCGTTAGTAGGCGAGATTAAGATGATGAAGCGGCAGTGCTGACGGTGCGAGGTCAGAGAGCCGCTCTCAGGGTGGAGGTGTGCTCGGTTAGCCTGGCGTTTGCTGACACATACAAGTCTGGATTTTAGCCACGCTGCCTGTCCAGTCAAAACAGCCTCCGAGTACCTGATCATCTACCTGAAAGCACTTAAAATCGCCCGTGTGCGTTGAGTGACACTTAATCGTTTGGCGAGTCCAGCTGAACTGATGCAGGAAGTGAGGAGGGATTGCCAAATACATCTTTCCTGTTACTGTAAACGCTCTTTACCCGGAGAACTTGGCACACTCCCTCTGCATTAGAGGAGGTGTAACGTCAGCATTTTGATTGACAAGGCTTACTAGGGTACATCGGCACTGACTGGTTCCCATGGTAACGCGGATGCTGACTGGCCTCATGAAGGTCGGAGGATTGCAGCTTGTTTGACTCCTGTGTTGATTGAGAAAAATCTGCTCAGTAATGCTTTGGCATTGGTGCGAAAGCTTGAAGAATTGGCTGAGAATGAGAGGTAAAGTGTGCATGCTATGCCAGTTTTTTTCAGTCAGCATCGATTGTAGCACTATGTCTCAAGTTAAAGTGGGACTCTCCACCTTTTGGTTTGAGAACTGAAGAAGCCTTTTGGATGAAAAGGTGAAACGTCTTCACTAAACTTAAAAAGAAGTCCAGTCGCCTTTTTTTCAAGTTATTGAGACTACTATGACCTTGATGACTAAGAACCTACACAGACATATGTCTTAAATTAAATTTTGCAAACCGAACTGGCCGTTGTTTGAAAGTGCTGATATGTTGGTGGTCTCTCTCAGTTCAGGACTGGTGCGTGTTGAGGGTCTACATCCACTACTGCACTCGTTTGGGTTTTGTAATTTCTTGTCTTCTCTTTGTCTTCCTTTGTAAAACATTCTGCATTTTATTCACAGAATACATGAGCATTATGTTGAACATTTAATAATTTTTTATTATATTTTGTTTTTTGAAGTAAAAAAGTAGAACCTCAGTGCAACAAAAGTGAAAACACCTGTGCTCACTGAAATAAAACTGGGTACACCTGTGGTTTCCTATTAACCTCTCAGTGTGAATGTGGTTATAAAATCGACTTTGAAACCCCAGACTTTTCTCAGCTATCTGTATGTCTTCATCATGATTCTAAATGGCAGAGCGTTGCCTGAGGAGCTGAAAAATGTGACTTGTGAATGCACTATCTGGCAGTGAAAACCTGATGGGTGAATGTGTGACATGGCAGAGGAGACTTCTTAGACAGTGTGAAGGACAATGGATAGCATCAGATGTGGTCCAGCACTTTTGGCATTAACCTGTTCAAGACTGCAGCGAAAGCAACATCTTGACAGCGAAGTGTAAAAGTGGGAGTGCAATTGTTATGGCGCTGCGAGAGTTCAAAAGGTGTTGAGGATATGACATGGATACAGCAAACACTGGTTGACAAGGTGACTCTCAAGATATTCCAGCATGATAATTATCCAGAGCACACTGCCAGCATCACATATGTTCTTTTGAATAACAAAAAGAGAAACCAATGCATCGAATCCTTCCATCACACCTTTGGCTGCGTTTCAAGACTGAGGTCAAGCAGCACAATCAAAGAACAAAGAGCAGCTGAAAAAAAACAAATAGATTTTTCTCTGTTAGTAAGTATTGACATTGAAGTATAAACTGTTAGTTTTTATATTACAGAAGAGCAAATACACAAGTGCTTAGCACTGTAAGGTGATGACTTCTGGGCTTGTTTGGCATTTAAGTGATATTCCACACATTTTTTTAATGTTGTATATGTGTGTGTCAAATCCTTTAGATCCAGTGTTAATTAGTCACACATTTAGCAGTGTCAAAACATATCATTTAATGAAGAATTTAATCTGTCTTTCAGAAAGTTCAAATGTTTACCTGTAAGCAGAAAAATAAAGGTTCATAGGGTTCAACAAGTACAGCTATTTTCAGGAGGGCGATTTTATGTTCTCACCACAAATGACCCATAAATCAGAACCGTGTAATAACAGTTTGTTCCAGGGTATCCCAGAGCTCTGTTCAGCACAGTCCGTTGTTTGTTTTATTTTTTTTAAATTGCAGAAAACACAATATAATCCATCAACAATGAAAAAGTTTTTAGATGATTTGATTGTGTGTGTGTGTGTGTGTGTGTGTGTGTGTGTGTGTGTGTGTTAGGAACAAAAGTATGCCACATCATTTGATGGAAATTAAAATGATCAGCCTACAGAGGGCTGAATTCAAAGTCACCCCAAAAGTCAAAGTGAAAAAATTATACAGCAGGCTATTCAATTTTGCCAAAATTTCATTGCAGCAACTCAAAATGGTACTCAGCAGTTTGTTTGGCCGCCACATGTTTGTATGCATGCCTGACGACGTCGGAGCATGCTCCTAGTGAGCTAATGGATGGTGTCCTGTAGGATCTCCACCCAGATCTGGACCAGGGCATCATTGAGGTCATGGGGAGCCAGAGGTGCAACCTGGCAGCGTCAGCTAGACTGAAATATAATGTCCCAGAGATGTTCTGTTGGTGGGTCAGGCGAGCATGGGGGCCAGTCAGTGGCATCAGTTCGTTTTTCTTCCAGGAACTACCTCCATACTCTTGCTACATGAGGCCGAGTGTTGTCGTGCACCAGGAGGAACTCCAGACCCTTTCATGTCTGTCACATGTGCTCAGGGTGAAACTGCTCTCATCTGTGAAAAGCACAGGGTGCCAGTGGCGGGCCTGCCAATCCTGGTATTCTTTGGCAAATGCCAGTCGGGCTCCACGGTGGTCAGCAAATCAAAATCGTACAGCCTTTGTTTTCACAATAATTTATAAATGTTTGTCCCTTGCATCAGAACAGGATTAGGAATGCCTCTTTTTCTTGGAACAGTCTTCAAAAGTAGCTGAAATTGTCAGAATTGGTTACTCAGTGTTAAAGTATCAAGACAATGGTGCTCTTTGTCTTGAACTTGCATTAAAAATCATTTGAATTTGAACCTTTCTGTTCTAGAACTGTGATTGCATATAATCTGGATTTTTAGAGCCCTTTACCTGGTTATATCAAGGATATAATACAGTATATTCCTCTAGTGTAAAGCTAGTCAAACATGCCATACAAGTTGACAAAGAATACCATTTGATTGTCTGATAAGAAAGTTAACAGTGCAACAAGGACAGATACAGGAAGTCCTTGCAGTAAGTGTATAACTGCAACTCAACACATTGTCTGGAAGAAATTCCTCTGTTATCTCATTTCAGTGCCTTCATTTCAGCCCTGCACTGTTCACTGCACTGTATACTGTGTATATTAAGCTACTTTAATGTTTTCTTCTGCAATTAGGGAATTTCTCTGTTTTGTGGTGAATAAGATATCTTATTCAATCTTCATAACAGGGTCAAATGGCCAGTTTGTTTTTAGAGCCCCTACACAGCCACCATGGTGGATGTTGTCACTGGTATTGCCTTCCTAGAGCAACATGTTCCTTAACAACAATAAGGCTATAGAGGGTGTGCAGTATGAACATACATGACATATAATGCTGTTAACCATCACTGCATTGCATTGTATTTGTTGTTTAAATCTCTGGGGATAAAAAGTGGCTGGGATGCCTGGAGTGCATCTTGAGTCACAAGTGGGCAGTGTGGAGAAAATCGTGGTGTGTTTCCTGTTTACCTGCTGTATGACTTGATAAAAGTTGTTCTTGACTTCAGTTTTTAGATTTTGCAGCATTATTAAGCAGGGGTGTTGTAGTCACAGAGAAAGTGGGACACATTATCGAGGGCCCCAGTGGCAGGAGGGGCCTTTACACTCTTGGAATTATGTTTTTGTTTGTTTGTTTGTTAGAATTTGTTATTTCTACATAATATCATAATTAAATAACCCAAATAAATTGGTTGGGTGACTGAATTTTGATTCCAAAGAATAGTAGAGGCTCTCTGATGCCACTTTCACCCCTTACAAATGATGCAGTCAGACTGCCTTCACAGCACAGCTAATTTATTCTATTTAGGCAACTGCTAATGAAGATTGCAAGTCACACGTTTCCCCAAGAAAGTGAACTCTGGTTATCAAGAAAGGAGAAGGAGAGAATGCAAACTGAGGGATTTCCTCTGCTAAGGTATTTCTTTGAAAAGAAAAGTGAGCAGAGTGCAGCTAACAGGTTGAGAATGGCTTCGTTATCAGCAGTTGCTAAAGACTGTGAGCCAGTGTGTCAGATGTGACTGACACATGCGCACTATAGTTGCGACCGCATGCGCAAATTGATAAACAGTACTCGCGGATTCATGAGTGCTTCTGCTTTTCTTGCGTTTTTGCCGTTTTGTAATTCAGCGTTGTGTGCATAAGCAATCCAACCTCATCATCAGTCCACACAAACCCTGGCCATTTTGTAAATAATGAACAATTTGCCGCGCTTCTTACTGTGTCCCTCCACGCATGCGCGTCTTGCATAAACAAGCTTTGCAAAAAGATAACAACGCCAACTTGTGGCCTGGCATGGGAACTACATCGTTTTCATCGTTTCACGCGTCACCGTGTAAACGGAGATCGTTTCTGAAACGCCACCGTGTAAACGGGAGGCTGAAACGCATCAAAACGACATCGTTTCCTTACAGAAGCAGCAGGTCCCTCTCCAAATGATGTGACACGAGCTGAGCTCATATAGTGGCCACTAAAGATATTCAAAGCAGCCATTTATATCGATGACCGTTACAACTGACGGCCGAGCACCACATCAGAGCAGCATTAAACTGTTGGACCAACAGTTCTCAACCAGTGTGCCATGAGGTAATCAGGGCATTTTAATAGAAGCGCATTTGAGGCTCATGAAATATAATTTAAAAATACCACAATGATGCTGTTACTTACTTAAAAGCTGGTAGATAGTTACTTATATGACAGTGGATGCATTTATTTAGCTTTTGCTGGTTCTAATGGAAGCACCTCTGCAAACATTTTCATGTAGTGCTAAACCACCCAGTGTATTCAAGACCATTAGACCACTGTGTAAGGGGGGACAGAGTGTGTTTAAAAAAGTGTTACAAAACTGATTTTGTTTTTCTGAACATCATAGCAGGGGAATCATAAATACTTAAATAAAAATGTAGACAATTATGCCCATTCAAGGTTGATACTCCAAGCAAAATTCATGTAATCATAGAGTAATTGTAGACTACAGTGTGTTGAGAAACGTGGGCTGAAATGTGAGGCCATTAAGATATGTGCAGACCTATGGCAGTGTCATAGATTTTCATTAAATGTGGTATAGCAACAGTTTGCTACTGGCTACCCAGATGGGATGGGGATGATGTGTGAGGAGCTGATGGAGACACTGCTGTGGTAATCTTGTGTTTGCGCTGAGTGGGTGTGGGTACTGCCACCTATCAAGCCTCACTACTTGACAGCAGCGTGATTAAAAGAAAATGTGGTAGAGCATGTTGCAGACAGATGCAGAGGTCAGTGTGTCACAGGGTGTGCTCAGAGCGGGTGTGTTTTTCATGTGCGAGTGAGAAGAGGAGGAAGGAGGAGGTGGGACTCTGGGTGGGTGTGTGTGTTTGTGTGCGTGTGTCTGTGTCTGTTAGATAAAAATGCATGCTATATATGTGTGGGGGAGTATGTAGAGTGTGAGTGCTCATGTGAAGAGGCTGCAGATATTAATATCAGTGTTATCACTATTAATCCGTCTGACAGGATGAAACAACAAAATCAACAATAGTAAGTCATGTTCTTAAAGTCAGGGTTCAGTTTTATGTAATAACCTTTTTTGTTGTCTTTCTTCTCCTTATATGATCCAGTTAATTTGTTGATTCTTTAGCCTAAAAAAAAGAATAACAACAAAGAAAAAAAGAAAACGTCACGTACTACTTGCTAATAATAATAATAAATAAATAATAATGTCTTGATTAGTAATACAAGTGTATTAGATGAATGTCAGTTTTGGCTGATATCCGGGCTTTGCTGGCTGATGTCAGCAATGTGGTGAGATTTCACAATGTTAGTGTGTGGTTAATGTTTGTCATGTCAATTTTGCAGCCACTAAATGTTCAGAGATGGTGTAAAGAAAAAGCAACGTTATGATCTGTGATGTACCTGGTTACATGTTTGGCTCCTCCCAGCAGTGTGTGTGTGTGTGTGTGTGTGTGTGTGTAGTGTGTGTGTGTGTGTGTTGTGTGAATAAGTTCTATAATTCGGATTGGATGATTGGATGGACAGCAGCCTCTTATCCTCCAGCTGGCAGCCACTTCGCCCTCTCCTTGTCTCTTCTACACCTAACAGCCAGCCAGCTGCCAGTAGCTCTAAATCCTTAGTGAATAGTGTGAGTGTATTTTGTGTTTCTGTTGATTATTGCGAGCCATGTGCTTTGTAAATAGTTTAGTAAAATAGAAAATTGTGAATATTTACCCACTGTCATTATTTCACTGCTGCAGCAAGTAGGAGTGAGAAGCTGTTTTTTCTCTTGGTTATTGGTTTGGAGCCTAGGTTAGATGAACTGTCTTTTGTTTGCCTTTTATTTTGTCGGTTAGGAAAGAGTAGGAACATTAGAAACTTTTGGCATTCCTCACACTCGTAGCAAATAAATGGCTGCGTAGCATCTTCAGTGGTTTCTGTGTTACTGGCCTTTTCTTAGGAGTGCTTGGAGGTGGGAGCCACACATTATGTTATGTCCGGGTTACCCCCAGGCCAAGGACACAACAACATTGACATAATATAATCAAGAATGATCTGGTCTACTGTTGATGTAAGTGGACACTGTGTCAGGTAAAACAGTGGGTCTATCCCATTGTGAAATTCTCTGATTTGACTGACTTTTATCCCAGTGTAAGAAATGATCATAGAATGAATAATAACACATGATGAATGTCCTTTTTTTCCCCACCATGTTTATATTGTGAGTGTAAATGTAATGAAAGCATCAAATTTACTGTTATTGCCTCAATAATAATAATAATAATAGAGGGTCATTTCTTGGATAAAGGTGATTCAATTCATGTTTTCTGTGTCGATTGCAGTGTCAGGAGTTATTTTAACTGCAGTGTTCATGAGGGCACATCTGATATACAGAGCAGCATGTTCACTTTAAGATAGACGTAGGCAAGAGCGCTTGAGGGGAACTGGAGACTGTAAGCATGAGTTGCAGCACTTCTTTCTCTAAGGCAATGTACAGTTCAGAGGATGTCCACAGTGATAAGAATATTGGAGTGGATGGAGCATCAGTAATGCAGGAGGTTCAGCAGGAAAATGAGGGGGAGGGACAACGAGAAGCCATTAGTGTGTGTGTGGCCGGGGGATTTGGGGGGGGGCTTAAACAGTCATCTGCCACAAACCATGATAACAGACTCCAGTTACATCCCAGTGCTCTAATTATGGAGACTAATCCCACAATTACAATGTATAAACACGGGGTAAACAGAGCATTAAACCCTTAACTGCACATGATAAATATGACAAAAGAATAGACACAACTAAGGGCTTCAAATGAATTTTTGTTCAATACTTGTAGCATGTTATTGTTTAAATAAAATTTGTGCCTGCTTTCAGTCTGTACAGTTCTGCTAAGGCAAGGTCACACTGAGCCTGTGCGGGCTGACAAATGGTCTGGTGAATTAAGTAAGCTGGACGACCTGGCCTGAAGATCTTATGACGAGCCGTTGCTGTTGAATGTCTATCTCCCCACACTTTTATTTGAATTTAATTTAGTCTGCTTATGTTTGCCTGAATGCAAATCCTGCCACTTCAGCTGATGGCTCAGTGGACAGATATTTTATCCTGATTTCACTCTCATTATATTCTGAAAGGCCTGAGTAGGATGGGCATTTCAAGCAAAAAAAGCTGTTCACTTTTCACTGGGAGCTGTTTGACTATTCTTCAAAGAGTGCCCTTTTGAATTTGTATAGTTGTGCAAGACTTGTGTTTTGCTAGCTTTACCTGGCAGAGTTTGCACTGGACTTTTTCATTTATTTTTTTTTATCAGAACTTCATGATGTCTTTTGCTGTCTTTGGTGTATTTCTCCTTTTAGCATCTTATCTATGGCTGTCAGACACAGCAGAATGTCCAGTTCAGCCCACCGGATGGTTTTGCAAAGTGTTAAAATTGCAGTGAAGTAATTAATCACTCCAACCTTTTCATAAAAATGCATTGCAGGAGTGGAAATGGAAGACATCTTGAAAGTATTTCTACAGCTAAACAAGTTGTTTGAATCATAAATATAAAAAAAATGGATTTGTTCTGCACATGTGCAAAAGGGACTTCTGGTCTTTGTCTTTCACATTAAAAGTCCTTGACATAAACACTGTACTCTTGCAGCCATAGAGGGAACTTTTGCTGATAAGCAACTGAGTGAAATGTCTCAGAGTAGTACATCAGAACAGTTTACAAAATTTTTTTTACAATTTTCAAAAATTTTTTGTTGGTTTTGTTAAAACTGTCTAATATAGATGGGATCAAAAGTTTGATGGCTGCAGTAAACTTTTCAGGGCTCAGGATGTTGTGGGGCTGACTTGGTTAACATCCCTCTGTAACTTTGCATGGAATTCCAGGACAGTGCCTCTGGATCGGCAGATTTGGGATGGTAGTCCCCCTTTTTAAGGAGGAGAACCAGAGGGTGTGTGTGTCAACTTCAGGGGGATCACACTCCTTGAAAAGACATTTGACCATGTCCCTTAGGACGTCCTGTTAGGAGTGCTTCGGGAGTGCAGGGTATCTGGCTCATTGTTCCCTGTGCAATCACAGTGTGAGCTTGATTCATATTTTTGGCAGAAAGTCAGACCTGTTCCTGGTGGGAGTCTGAGGCCCCTTTTACACGATCTCCGTTTACGCAGTGACGCGTGAAATGATGAAAACGATGTAGTTCCCATGCCAGACCACAAGTTGGAGTTGTTATCTTTTTGCAAAGCTTGTTTATGCAAGACGCGCATGCGTGGAGGGACACAGTAGGAAGTTTGGCAAATTGTTCATTATTTACAAAAATGGCCAATGTGGGAGGTTTTGTGTGGACTGACGATGAGGTTGGATTGCTTCTGCACACAACGCTGAATTACAAAATGGCAAAAAACACAAGAAAAGCACAAGAAACACTCGTGAATCTGCGAGTACTGTTTATCAATTTGCTCATGTGTGGTGAAAACTGTGGCAGTCACAACTATAGTGCGCATGTGTGAATTTCCATTTCCATTTCCAAAACTCACCGTATTCAACTGTTTACACGACAACGCAGGCCGGTGCGTTTCTGAAACGCTCCACTCTGGACCCCGTTTCCGAAACATATCGTTTTCACTCTGTTGTCATGTAAACGGGAGGCTGAAACGCATCAAAACGACGCCGTTTTTATTTTGAAATGGTGTCATGTAAACGGGGCCTGAATCTGTCAGGGCTGCCCTTTGTAACAGATTCTGATTAAAATTGTTTGACAGTATTTCTTGGCACAGTCAACTTGGCATAGGGTATTCACTTTGGCGGCCTCAGGATCATGCCTTGTTTTGGTTTTTTTTGTGTGTCCCCCCATGGGTCAGTTTGCAGCCAAGTGTGAAGCAATAGGAATGAGAATTAGCACCTCTCAGTCTGAGGTGGTTTGGCACTCTGGGTCAGGGAGGAGTTGCTGCCCCCATATAGAGGAGTTTAAGTACCTCGGGGGTAGTGAGGGGAGAGTGGAGCTGGAGATTGGCTGACCGATTGGTTTGCTGTACCACTCTGTTGGGATAAAGAGAGCGCTTTCCATAAAAGTGAAGCTGTTGATTTATCCGTTCACCTATGTTCGTGCTCTCACCTATAGGGGAGAACTGTGGGTAATAATTGAAAGAATTTGATTGTGGATACAGGTCGCGGAAATGAGCTTCCTCCAAAGGGTGGGGGAGCTCTTCCTTAGAAACAGGGTGAGGAGCTCGTCATTTGGGAGGGGTCAGAGTAGAGCCACTACTCCTCCACGTCGAAAAGAGACAATTGAGGCGGTTCGGGCATCTGACTAGGATGCCTCCTGGGTGAGGTGTTTTGGGTATGCCCAACTGAGAGGAGGCCCTGGTGCAGAACCGGGACATGCTGGACATACTATGGGTCTCAGGTGGCTTCTGAACATTTTGGTGTCCCACCAGAAGAGCTGGAGAAGGTGGCTGGGGAAATGTAGGTCAGAGTGTCTCTGCTTAGGCTGCTGCCACCGTGACCCAGACCTGAATAATAATTTAAATATAATTAAACGGCCTTCAGTACGATTGGAATATTCAAAACTATTTGTTCTGATCTTCTAGGAAGTGTGGCCACTTAGTGCTACTCTTCCTTTGCCAGGCCGTCATCAATGTACAAACGAAGTTACACTTCCAAGATACTTAGTGAGTTGAATGATAGCTGTCCTAAATATGTCACAACCAATCATGCTTCAGCTAAGTTCATGATGAGCAGGAATGTTTGGACAGTGCTGTTAGTTTTTTTTTTTTCTCCAGTGTCACAATGGGCGTAATCCTTCTTGCTCTTAATGTGTAAACCTGATTTGTTTCATAAGCAGCTAACCCCCTGCACGCTCTGCTACAGTTTTCATCCTTGTTAAATGTCACCAGCTGTTGAGTATCTCCTCTAAACTCTTGCTTTACAATTATTTTTCTGTAGTCAGTTTAGTCTGAGTAACAGGCTTCAGTGTCGATGGCCATGTGTGCATGTTCATGTGTATGTGTGCAGGGTGGGCTTTGTTCCTCTGACCTACTTAAGCTGGTTACTTTGTCCTCCTACTCTGATGATAATTGGGCGGGCACACACACACTCCACAGCAAACCCTTCAATAGGCCAAAGACAGACTCGCACTAAAGAAACAGTCTTATTGAGCAGCATCAGGGCAGTTTTGGAAAAGCACTTTTGTATTGAGTTTTCTGATTTGAGCACTGTAGAGTGAATTTCATCTGTATTAAACTGTTTTGAAAGCAGATATCTGAGAAGTGAGAACTTAATGAAATAAAATTTGGCCTTCGTGTGGCCTCTAGGACTAAATAGAAAAGTTCTCTTTGTGATTTGGACTCTTTCACGGGATGTCTTCCCATCATGGGAACATTTTTGTTTGTATTATACATGGGCAAAAAAAAAAAGAGGTCAACAACCCACACATCCACTCATCCACCCGTCCCAATTCTTTCTGTTGCAATGTATGTCACATTGTTGTTGGTGGGTTGTCTGTTATCCACAGTACAACAACATACCTCTGCTAATGCAGACAAATATGAGTTGTTGATTGTGAGGGAGGAGAGCGCTGATTCATTTTTAACATTTTTAAATAGGTAGAAAAATATGTGTTTATTTAGATTTATTTATTCACTTTTTTTTAAAGTGGAGCTTCTAATTCTGAAAAAAATAATTAAAAGAATCTGCAAATGGAATATTTTCTTCCAGCATACAATTTAAAACTTGATTACTCTGTTGTTACTGTCTTTACTTGGCAGACCAGTCGGCAACTTTCAAGTTAAGACTTCAAATCACTGCTTTTAAATGTTTTAAACATTTGTTTGGATTGTGGAGCTGACATTACTTTCAGAAAGATTCTCTCTCACTGGCTCTCAGGAAACCAACAAAGAACCATTAACTACTAATGTAAACCCCGTAGTCTGTTGAGAATTTACTGAAGCACATCAAACCTTCAGTGGGACTGCCAGAGCAGAAAAGGCACAAGCACCAGCAGTGCCAGATGCAGTCCAAGGCCTCGGAGGTTGATCGACTACCACAAAAACACCCTGGCCTGCTTGACTGCAAGGGAATCAAAGAAGGACCAGAACTAGCTGTAGCAGTGACTGAACTCTGAAAATAAGAGCAAGGGGATTGTCCAGAAGTAAATCCCATTGTCATCTTGGAGGGATGAAAAATTGAATTAAATCACAAAATACACTTGGGTGGCTATCACTGTAATGTCTTATCTTTGGGAAACACTGCAGAGGCTACAGAAACACTTTGGTGAAGTCCTCCAAAGGAAAGGGTGGTCAGCCCGCTGTGTCTTGGGTGGAAAGTCAGCTTGAACATGACAAGGAAATGACAAGGACAGAGTGTAGAAAGCATGAATGAACTGCCACAGACAGCAGCCGCAGCGGAGAGTTTTCATTCTTACTAACACCGTGTTTCACTTCACCACAAAGATGTTCTTCGTCATATGATTTCCGATCTTCTTGTTTGTCAGGGCTAAGTTAAAGGACCAGCAGTGCTAACATGAGCAGCTTTACTGTTTTTTTAAACACATTTTTGACACTAACCGCTGGTGACAGTACACAGCTATAGCATGTCGATGAGAGTCTGCAGTACCATGGTGGGTATTTTTATGCATGGGCTCTTGTGGTGTTTTCACTTATCATAACATTATGTACTTCTAGAAATAATGAGTTAAAATAATTTCTCTTAATGTTGATTTACTTCAGTGTGGGTAAGCCCAAGTACGAGATCTGGAGGGACAGTAGAAGCTTGATGAAAATAACAACACACTCAAATTAGAAACTTTACTGGAGTCATTTTACAGGAGCTTTCTGTTTTTTGAGTGTCTTTATAACTTAGGGTGAACAGTTCTTCAGAAGTTGTTTGTTTCAGAGGAAAAAATGTGTTGCCATCACTCAGCATTAATCTGTATTCAGATCTATATTGTGACCAAAGTCTGGGCTCAGAATGAGTGTGATCCACTCTACTCTAACAGCATTAACTCCGGGAAACACCCTCCAGATGTCTTCAACATTTGAGCCAGCATTAAAAGCAGAGGAGCTCTGGGTGGTTAGTCTTATAAAATTGATGAAGACACACTGGAAATTCAGTGTTCCTTAATATCCTTTCTATTTTTCTTTTTTAAAGTTTAACTAGGTCTTACTTGTATTCATAATGGTCTTTAAAAGTCTTAAATTGTTCTTGTTAAAATGTGCGGACGCCCCAGTGAAGCACAAGCAGCTGTGCTCAGGCAGCCTGCCCTGTATAAAGAAAAGTTTGCAGCCCTGCTGACGTGCACAAGCATGGGTGATGCAGGCAAACACTGCAGTCTGCTCCAAAGTTAGGAAACTGTAAGCCTGTAAGGATGAGTGGGATGGAGACCCAGAAGAAATACAGCAGAGAGGAATATAACTCCAGACTGGACTGGAATGCTGCTTCCCCCTCACTGACTTTGTCCACTGTGTCAGCGCTTTTGGCTGTTGACCAGACACTATTTGGTCCTTTTAACATCTTGCTGGGTTGCTGACCTCGCAGACAGAGACTGGCTCCTTCACAATAAGAGCATTTTTATGGTTGTTCAGGGAAATAGTGTTAATGTGAGCTGGTTTTCTTCAACTTCTGTTGAGGTGGTCAGATTAAAATCTTCATCTGTGCTTCTTAACGTGTTGTTTCAGGTGTTGTGTAGCTGCAGAAGACTGAGTGAACCATGGCACAGTTCCCAACCACATTCACAGGTCAGTATTTATGTGTGACTGAAAGTTGACGTCTCCTTTTAAGAGCTGTCGGCTAAGAGAAGTGCAGAATGGCAACATCAAGAGTTCATTAGAAGACAAACTGCAGCTTTGAAGTAGAATAAAGTCATTTGACAATTAGACATACAGCGCCCTCCAAAAACTGTCAGCACAAGAGTGAAACTGATATTTTTGCTGCTTTAGTCACTTAAATTTCAGACAGATGTTAACGTAGTTTTGGAGCTTGTTGTAGCTGCAAGCAGTGTCCCAAAATCAGTATTTTCATTTTTTGTGGGGTGCAAAATATAGTGATACAAACATATGAGTGGATTTAGCGACCAAATTGTAAAAAACTGTAGGCAGCAAGACAGATGAGAACAACTAACAGATGGAGACAAAGGCAGACTGAGTGAAATGGTTAAAACGCACACAGATTTGTCTGAGCTTTGTCAGACTGTAGACAGACTGGAAGCTGTTACCCAAAACATACTGCATGCCTGCCTCTGCTGACAGAGGACCAGCCACTCGAGTTTGTTTTCTATCAGCGGGACTTGATGGAAAAACTCTCCCTGCAGCTGGAAGCGCCTGAACCTGAACGAAAGGATTGCATCTTAGTATAGTAACAATATAAGTATGTAGTATCAGACAGGCGTAGGCCAAAATATCATTTGTACAGTTTTTACAAAAATATGAGAATTAAAAGCAGATTTCCAGTAGATGTTTGCAGGAGATTTTTGTGTTTATTTTGAAACATTTTGGCAGAAGCGTCCAACACAAAAGACAGGTGATGAGTGTCAGTTTTCATCAACTGTTACTGAGAAATAACCTTCCTTCAGCAGCAGTTTCTCTTCCATTTTTAAATGAGTCAGACATGACTCACTGAACATGTAAGCCCCTGCCCTTCCTGATTCAAGGAAATGGAAGTATGAAGCGTGACACAGAAGTAGTACAGTTCACACAAAGAATGACCCACAAAATGAAAAATGTGGAGGATGTATGTGAGAAAAATGTATTTTACATGGTATGAAGTATGTTTTGTTTTATTTAATTGTATAAATGTAAAAGTACATACAGACCATGCATACATGCAAATATATGCAGGGTGCAGCCTATCTGAGATGCACATTTTTAGCTCTGCTGCTTCAAAGAAAAAGTCGAGCTATTGTCACAGCCTTGGTGGCTACACCGTCGGGCCCACAAAAACTTTAACGTCAAAGCCACAGCTGTGAGTCAAGGTGCAGCGCAGTAACAGTTCAATAGACCAGCCAGCATTAGCTGGTATCAGAGCACCAGGGAAGGAAGGAGAAGCGGCAGCAGGAGCAGACAGCAGACTGGAAGTTAAATTAGCAGTTACGTCCTCTGCAGTTTGCCCGCCTCTGCTGCTTCACTCAGCAGCACAACATCACCTGTGTGGGTCTCTGTGTGACTTGGTGGGTTTGTTGTTTGTTCCTGCAGTTTGTAACTTTCTGCAGCAGTACAAAGACGAATGCCGTTAGCAGTGGTTATTTTACTTTAGCAAGCCGTGGAGTGTGCAGATAAGCTGTGGCTGCACGGTAGTAGCAGCTGGAAGGCTGTAGGAAGAAGAAAGCCAAACAAAGTGCAAAGTGAGCATTTAACTGTAACTGTGCTGGCACTGGATTGTGAGTATAGTATATTAGTATACATTTTTGTACGTTTTTCAGTATCACAGTTAACACCAGCACATCATGCTGCAACATCCCTTTATAGCTCAGTATAGGTCATGAAGGCTGGGTTTATAAACACCTACATTATTTCTGTCAGTTATTGATGAATTGATTATATTCATGTTAATCATTCACTCTGCTGACACTCTTTTAAGACTTAGTGGGAATTTTATAACAGGAAATGAAACTCATGACTAAAACATTCTTCTCGTGCCTTCTGTTTCTCCATGTCTGTGTCTGACTTTTTCTTGGACTTCGGGGTTGTAACTGGCTGTGTGTGTGTGTGTGTGTGTGTGTGTGTGTGTGTCTGTTTTTGTTTCTCATGGGTGTGTTAGGTCCAGATGTGTTTCTGATCTCTGTGGATGAGAGAGCCAAACATGATCAGCAGTTTCATAGCCTCTCTCCAACTGCTGGGGGTTATATCACAGGTAACACACTCTCTCCCTCATGTGTTTGCTCTCTCTCACTCTCCCACACACACACACACACACACACACACACACACACACTTACAGGACATGGGTAAGGTGAGACAGGGACATGCACAAGGCCAGTGTCACATTGTCACATGGTTATTGTTGGCTATGTGGGGAACTTGCTGTCCAGGTGTCAGATGTCCTCAGTGCTTGATGGGGGTTACAGGAAATGGGGTCTGATGTAAGAAAACTGGACTTTAGTAGGAAGAAAACATCATAATTTAATTTTATAGTAAATTAACCCTATACTGCTGGGCAATCACCACTGAAGCACCGTTACCTGCCCCTACAAGCTGAACAGCTGGTTAACACAGAGCCTGAGGCCGCTGATCAAAGGAACTTTGAAATACCGTAATAATGCGACCGTTTGTGCTATCGAAAAATTTCAAACGGTTTCTGAAAGCTGAGAAACTGCACTTCACAGCCAACATAAGGTATTACTATGGTGTTACTATGGTAATTGTTGCCGTAAGTCCACGAACAGCGGCACTTTTGATGTACACTGAGCCGATTATGACATGTTCGGGGGTGTAGGGTTAATACAGTTGTAAATCACAATGTGCCTCACAAATGATTACATACTTCACATGTGAGCATAAGTGTGTGTGTGTCTGTTCCCTAACACCTCCTAGATGCCTTAATCACTCTGGATGAAATTTACTATATAAACTGCTGAGGGTGCCAGGATTATCAACAGCTATATAGCATTTGGGAATTATTTTAGAACACTCAAATCTTCTAAATTATATATACACTATTTGTAGTAGCTGATCTTAAAATGAATGGTGACGTTACATGCTAAACAATTTTTAGTGCAGTGGCACTTTGGGGTCACTGGTACGTGTTATCATATGTCTGTAAAATAAGTGTTGATCAAACAGTGACATTAATGGTGCCTGTAATTGATTACTTACCTGGCAAAAACTCCCCCAGGGTAGGTTTTTACTAGTTGAATAAGAAAGACAAACGTTTATTGTAATGTAGGATGTAATAAGCAATGATGAGGTAAAAGCTGAGCCTACAGACCTCTTTAAATGCTCAATATCAGGCAGTTTTTTTTTTTTTCCCCTTTTGGCTCTGTATGATGTCATTGCGAACAAAAGCCTGCCCCTGCTGTTCCAGTACTGTTTGTGAGGGGCGGCCAATCAGAATACAGCTGACTTACGGTGGCCTGTGCCAAGAGCAACATCACTACTGCTGGGGTACTGCGATGTAGTCCATTTGGTGTCTTTTTGGCATGTTCACCTCACATGTGGCCAGACTGGACGTACAAGTTTTGTGGGTTTGTCCGTGTCTGCATGCATTTTAATGATTAGATAATGCAGGAGTACAGCGATTCCCCCGATCAGACTGATGGAAATTGTTGCAGCAGCTGAAAAAAAATGAAACTTTCTGCAGAAAATCTCCAGTCACTTTGTCAGTTACTCTGACTTCTGTTCCTATTCCAGGATATGTGCTGATGTGATGATTTTAGGTGTAGTGAGTCAAGTATGAAAATAAATGGTCACATGGCTGTATTGACATCAGTTCTTGGGAACAGTAACCAAACCGTCAAGCTTAACCCCGGCATCAAAGGGAGCAGGAAAAGAGCTTGTTTCAGACAAGATGAACTAAGAGGCCGAAGGAGATGAAGAGTACTGGAACAGACTCGCTCTTGTTTGACCCTTACACATTGTGTTGCTGCTTAATTAACACTTGAATTAAACACTGCCTACGCATCGTATTACAGTTTATCTAGAGGCTCTAATCTGCAATTGGTTTTGCTAATCGAGTAATGTCGAGACAGTTTCCGACCTCCTGGTGTTGGACCACTTGATCTGTTCTCCTCATTGTTGCCTTCAGGACCTTTGATCTTCGCTTTTATCATTGTTTAACACCTACATACCAGTCACAACCCACCCACAGATCACTGCCCCCTGCTTCATCTAGTGTATCTATATAAATGTGATAGCTTACCAGTGACTTGGGGTTGGCTTATCTTCCCAGACCCACCCCCTGGGGTTGGAAAACAGGACATCGAGTGAAAGAGTTTCTGTCGTACATTATGCTGTACTAGTAGAGCAAACTTCAGTATGGTTTGACTAACATTTTATGATTTAGGTGAAGATTTGAGGTCATTTTCTTTAGATTCTCTGGGCTCTGTACTGATCTCACATCTTGTCTGTCAGGTGACCAGGCAAGGAACTTTTTTCTTCAATCAGGGCTGCCCCCTCCCGTCCTCGCCCAAATATGGTGAGTCACATAGGCAGGCCATTAGCCAGCTCATTCATTTCAATGTTTTCAAATTTGCATTTCAGAGAAGTCAGAGAATATTGTGTCACAAAATATTTTTATGCCAGTGTTTTTTAAGCCACATCAGAATTGACCTGTGTGTGTGTGTGTGTGTGTACCTGCAGGGCTCTGGCTGATATGAACAGTGACGGCAGAATGGATATCCATGAGTTCTCAATCGCCATGAAGCTCATCAAACTGAAACTCCAGGGTCACCCTCTGCCGCCAGCACTTCCTCCCAGTATGAAACAACACCCGCTGCCTTTACCCCCACAGACTGGTTTTGGTAAGACTGAACTAATGGCTTATGAACCATTCAGTGAATATAAGTGTGTGCCTCCCACCTGTTACCTTTAGTATATTTATTGAATTTATTTAGAAACTGTAGGAGTCACATCTACAATATGAGCCTGGTATTGAAGTGTAGGTAAAAACTGGAGTCAGGACAGTTGGTGGGTCACCTTTTCACTGGTGTTTCTTTGTGTCGTGTTGGTGTTGAGAAATAATTTGATGATGAGCCATTTTGTCTGCCAAAGGTTTTATAGAACTTGTTCACTCTCTCGTCTCTATATTTGGCTTGTGGTACCGCCATTGCAGATCAGTAAAGTTGTGATGCGTGCAGAGTATAAAGTAATGGTCCTGTGTCCTTCACTGTGTGCACACTTCCCATTTTTTGGTATAAATATTTAAGATCAAATTCCTCTTCTGACACTCTTTGTCTGAAAATAAAATGTTCTGATGATCACGTCTTCTCTGTGTGTCTGTTTTTGCTCAGGTATGCCCCCCATGGCGCCCATCGCAGCTCCTCTGCCAGCCGTGCCCCCGCTCCCCCTGCCTCCTCTTCCCGTTGGGGTTTCGCCCCCACTCGTCTCGTCTGCGCCGCCTCCTCTTCCACAGCCTCTTGCCAATGGAGCTCCTCCCACAGGCATGATGCAGCCCATCTCAGGCTTCTCCCATCCAGGTAACAGTAGAGAGCATTGTCTTCACATCTTTGTGGTGTGTTCCATCTCTAAGATCATATTTACACATAACATGCTTAATATATTTACACTTCAGACATTCACACGCTCTTTTATCCCTGCATGAATGCTTTACTAAGTCGCAGATCACTGTTTTGTTTTTAAGTTGCACTCCTTTACCAAGTTTGTGCTCACGTTGATGCTGAGTGTGTGACTGCAGTCTCACTAAAACAAACTCCCCTCTGTCTCCCTCAGCTCCCTCTGTCAACAAGTCCTCTTCGTTTAATCGGTCTAGTACCAAGTTGCAGAAGGGCTCATCCTTTGATGCTGCTAGGTAGGTCAAATGATCCAAAATGTCCACACCGTTCTGCACTCGTTGAATTTGTCTGTTAACATTCACGTAAAAGTACGTTGTGGAGTTGAACCGCTCCAAGAGAGTCACAGTAGAATTTAGATCCGGTAGGGTTGGGTGATTGGACAAATATATTGGCTACAGCAACTGGTCTCTCGACCCCATTGTGCATCCTGCATTGTATGTAATTATTTTCTTTCATTAAGAGATTTCATTGGTTCCTCATTTTTTCCTTATATTCTGTGATCCTCCTCCCAGTGCTCAGCCCCCCTCTGATTGGGCAGTTCCTCAGTCCTCCAGGCTGAAGTACAGACAGCTTTTTAACTCCCATGATAAGATGATGAGTGGACACCTCACAGGTACTCTCACACATACTAAAATGCTATTGCTTATGATTTATATTCCTGTGATGCGTGCATGTAAATGTGCATGTCTTTATGTGTCTGTGGTTCAGGTCCCCAGGCTCGCACAATCCTGATGCAGTCCAGTCTTCCTCAAACCCAGCTTGCCACGATATGGTGAATACGTTGGGATTCAACCATCTATATCTAAATAAAACACAGCAGTCCTTTAAATGTGACCTTTCTTTTCAATTTTTTTCCCTTCAGGAATTTATCAGACATTGACCAGGATGGAAAGCTGACGGCTGAGGAGTTTATCTTGGCTATGCACCTCATAGATATGGCTATGTCAGGGTTACCGCTGCCCCCAGTGTTACCTCCAGAATACCTCCCACCATCATTCAGGTAAACTAAACACTAGGGATGTTATTGGCCATTAATTTGCATGTCATTTTAAGGAGAGAAAAAACATCAGATTAATAAACTGAGCACAGTCCCAGAGGTTAAACGATGGCCATCCTAGTTTGCATGGCTATGTAAGAACTAGTCCTTGATAATCAAATCATATTGTAGATGCTGCTGTGTGGCACTCTGTGCTGTGCATAATGTCGCACACATATGAATTCATAAGAAACGTTAGAACACCAACAACACCTCTTTCCAATCCTATCATGAAGGCAGATGAATTTTCTCCCTCAGCCCTTAAAGTTTGCTTTTTTTTCAGTGGCCCTAATTCACCGTCATAGGTTCAACTGCTTGTTACACTCTAAAAACAAAGTAGTTATCATGTGTTATTCTTAATACTGCATCAGTTATTTTATATGATGAGCATAATGCAGATGTGTAGAGCAGCATTAAAGGTTTCGGGCTCTCACCTCTCACTGTGTGTCATTGTGTGTGAAAGGCGCGTGCGCAGTGACAGCGTTCAGTCGGACCAGAAGAGC
Organism: Pterophyllum scalare; assembly: GCA_024447675.2. Lineage (NCBI taxonomy): Eukaryota > Metazoa > Chordata > Actinopteri > Cichliformes > Cichlidae > Pterophyllum > Pterophyllum scalare. The sequence continues at coordinate 15,636 of JAMQGT020013834.1, read as the reverse complement.
GTCCAGGAGGAGATGGAGGAGGAGACAGAGAGCCAGGAGAAGAAACTGCCAGGTGACTTGTCCTAACCAGCCTGTAAATGGTGTTAAAGTTGAAGTTTAGACGTCAGCCTTGCAGCTAAGTCAGTTTCTGTAGCCTTCAGTAATTTTGTAATAAACAAATACTAAGCAGCATCCATCTGTCCATCCACTTCTGCTTATCCTGTTCAGGGTCGCGGTGGGGGTGGGGGGTGGGTGAGCCTATCCCAGCTGACATAGAGGTGGGGTACAGGTCGCAAGCCTGTCGCAGGGCCAACGCAGAGAGACAGACAACACTCACACTCTCATTCACACCTATGGGCAATTTAGAGTTTCCAATTAACCTAACTCCAGTAACTGCATGTCTTTGGACTGTGGGAGGAAACCGGAGTACCCGGAGGAAACCCACACAGACACAGGGAGAACATGAGAGAGAGAGGCCCGGGCCAAGGTGGAATCAAACCCAGGCCTCCCAGATGCTATTCTAACTGTGAGGCAGCGGTACTAACCACCGTGCCATCGTGTTGCCCACTAAGCAGCATCTGTCTTTTAATTCAGAAGCACTTGCCTAAACATCCCTTAGTTTAGTGTTCATGATGCTGACAGAACCCTGCTCTGCTTTTCCAAACACTTAAACCTTCTCTTCTGTTTTCTAGCTTCTTCCCCTCACATAAAGTGGTACTGGCAGTTGAAATGAAATAATTTGCAAACATCTATAATAGCCTGTTTTATGAATGTGCTCCTTGTTTCAATGCAGTGACATTTGAGGATAAGAAGAGGGAGAACTTTGAGCGAGGGAATCTGGAGTTGGAGAAAAGACGTCAGGCTCTGCAGGAGCAGCAGAGGAAAGAGCAGGAGAGGCTGGCTGCGCTGGAGAGGGAGGAACAGGAGAGAAAGGTGCTGTTTCAACTGTGCACTCAGTATTTGAGTTGCTCATAGTTTATGGTTTCTTTATAAGCCCATAAAATAAAACAGCGCTTTCACAGGGCTGGCTGCAATCTCATGTGTCAGTAAATTATTTAGTTTCACCGTTGAAACTCTGGATATGAAAATACATCAGGGTGACACATAACAAATAACGGAGTTTGTTTGTTCTGCCAGCTCATTTTTATACGTTTGTGCTCCAGGAGCGCGAGCGTCTGGAGCAAGAGAGGAGACGCCAACAGGAACTAGAAAAACAACTGGAGAAACAGAGAGAGCTGGAGAGACAGAGAGAAGAAGAGAGGCGCAAAGAGATAGAGAGGAGAGAGGTATGAACGAGCGAGCTGGAACATGATTAGCGTGTATCTGCATTTTAATTGAAGAGCCAAAGCTAGGCTGAAGCTTAACTGCTGCAGACTTGTAATTACATCTCCTGCAGACTAGTGCTCACCACCACCCCCTTTAAATGACCTACAGTAAAGAGCCCAATTCACACCCCTGCAGCAGATAACTTGTCACACGTAATGACGTTTATAATGTACTGTATGCATGCAGAGTTCAGTCTTGTGGTGCAGTTGCAGTTCTTTGAGCTGTAATACTGTGTTGTGTGAATAAACAGAACTTTTTGTGTCTGCGTGGCAGGCTGCTAAGAGGGAATTAGAGCGCCAGCGTCAGCTGGAGTGGGAGCGTCAGCGGCGGCAGGAGCTTCTGACTCAAAGAAACCGAGAGCAGGAGAGCATAGTGCTGCTCAAAGCCAGGAAGAAGACACTGGAGTTTGAACTGGAGGCTCTGGTATTCAAAAAATACACAGCTACACCGCGTGACATAATAAATCCTGTTGTATAGACACGGAAGACATGAGATTAAAATAAGCTGCTGAGGAAAGGTTACAAAGAGGGAGGCAGAGCTCAGTATTTCACCCAGCAACAGCAAGGATACTTGATTGTAAAAAAGACAGAAGTACCAGTAACTTATCCCTGTACTGTAAAGGGTTTTTCTTTGGAAAAGCTTCAGATTTTCTTCAAACATACACCCTGGACATTTCTTTCATAAGCAACTGGATTTACAAAAAAAATCTAGTCCCACTGGGCTTTGAGTATGTAGCCAAAAACAGCTGATTTGAAGCAGTCAGCTTCCAACAATAATAATAATTATAAACTTGTACAGTTCTTTTCAAAACATGGTTATAAAATGCTTACAAAATATATCACGATCAAAAATAGGTAAATATGTCGATAAAAATGGTGGCGGAGGAATAGAAACATCTGTTTTTCTCAGCTCACAGGAGGATGAAGCCTGTTCCAGCTGTGACTGTGAGAGAGGAGGGGTGGGCAGGTTTATCACAGGGCTAACACAGAGGGACTGACAACTATCTGCCTTTAACGTCATGTCATGACTCTGGTTTTCTATTTCACAGTTTTTAAGTGTTAAATATGATGTATTGTGTATCTCATTTTCTCCAGAATGACAAGAAGAGCCAGTTGGAGGGTAAACTGAAGGATGTTCGCTTTCGTCTGTCAGCTCAGAGGAAAGAGGTGGAGCAGACCAATCAGACCAGAGAGACGCGCATTGCTGAAATCACGCTTTTACAGCAGCAGCTGCAGGTGTGCAAAAACAAATGAAATCAGCAGCTAATAAATACAAATTCATCGCACAGACGAATGGCACATTAATTTCTTTAGAACCTCACATTGCAAAAATCGAGTGAAATGAATATGTGTTAATTGTTTCTGCTGTTCTTTCTGGCTGCGTGCAGGACTCCCAGCAGTGGTTGGGGAGGCTGATTCCTGATAAGCAGAGTCTCAATGAGCAGCTGAAACAGGTTCAGCAGAACAGTCTGCACCGTGAGTACCGCAAACGCTGAACTCCCGCTCTCACGCACACGCTGTTCTTCATTCTTGTCATTTGGATATGGCCGAGCTGCATCCGAGGTTAAAACTGCTGCTTACTGTAAAACACTGAAGAATGTCATGTGACATTATGATAATAAAAGGGGTTAGAAATGCATGCATTTCAAATATTAAATATAGTGTCTGATTAACTGGTTAACTGTATTGCTAACTACTGCATAGCTTGGAATTTGCTTTGATTTATTAACTTGGCACTGTCTGTATGTGTGTGTATTTAGGTGATAGTCTGTCGTCCCTGCAGAAAATTTGCCCCCTCTATACCTTGTTCACCTTATCTTATGATTTTACGACCATCGATGAAACCATCTCCACCACGATAGTAGGCTCTTTTCCCTGCCGCTCTTGCCTGTTGAATTTTTGGCCACAGTGCAGCTCGTGTTTCCCTGTCAGCTGGGCAGAGATCCTCCGTGAAGCGAATTCCGAGCTCCCTGCAAATCACCGATTCCTTCGTCTTCCTCCACAGGAGGTCACGGTACACTCTCTGTGTGAACTGGATGATGATTAGCCTTGATCTGCTCTCCTCCCGGCGGCCAAGACGGTGAACTGTGTCGATGATAACTTTGATGTCTGGGGACCATTCGGGAATAATCTTCGGGAGCAGACCAGCTACACGATCACGTGTGTTTTCACCTTCTTTTTCTTTCACTCCTTTGAGCCTAAGATTCCATCGCCGTTTATAACGTTCGAGTTCCAGAAGACGATCCATCATCTGTTTCTTGTCCTCCTTAAGAGCGGATACTTTGTGGAGGGTAGCCTGCAGCTGCGCTTTGCAATCTTTGATTTCTGCAGCATTGAATTCTACGGATTTAGCGATGGAGGCTGACATAGCCGAGTTCTGCTCCATCTGTGAGCCAAGAGTATCAAACTTGTCGGAGAGTTTGGACACAGCATCCACCAGGGTGTTCAGGGTGTCTTGTATCTCAGGACCAGTGTTCAGTTTCTTTTTGGCAGCTGGTGTAGTTTTATCTGGGGAGAAAACCTCCTTTCTTTTGGTGCTCTCAGAGGAGGCCTCCATTTTTGTGGCGTAGTCGTGAAAATCAATAATCTTTTTTCGGCGTTCAGGGATGAAGCTTTTTTTGCTCATTATATAGAGCAGCTCTAAGAAAAGTAAAAAAGAGGGAAGGGGCGTAAAGGCCGGATGGAAATAAAGGGAAAAAGCAGTTAGGGACGGATTAGAAGAAGCTCAGAAAAATGCGTGCACCCTTTCCGCCATCTTGCCGAGGAAGCCTGCTAGGTAACAATATAGCGACGTGACTTTCAACGGCGTGTCCGTGGCTGCGCGTGTCACTGCGCGTTCATGACGTAGAGCTCAGGTGCTTCTGTGTCACAAAGTCAGCAGGTTATAATACGGAAGCCTTGAGGACATTTGAACTATGTTTCCAATTTAATATTTTTGTGAATTAATTTCTTTACTCAATTTAAATAGTCTATTCAACCCCCTGGCGTTGTTGTTTTGCTGTTTTGATGTATATGTACAATTGTGTTTTGTTGTACCTTCAGCCTTTATTATCAATAAAGATTGTTTACTACAAAAAAAAGTCAGCAGGTTGTTTAAAAAGTGGCGCGAATACCGGCTACAATGAAAAATGATCGCTGTGAATCTGCAGAGGAGCAGCGACTCCGCTCCAGGTGGAGGTCCAGGTGGGTGCTGCACCTCTCCGTGAGGATGAGCACGCTGCTGAGAGCAGATACAGCTATGAGGTGCCGTTTAGGACATTATTCCTGAAAAGCTCTCACACACACTAGTGAAACGCGCTCACACACACTACTGAAACGCGCTCACACACACTAGTGAAACGCGCTCACACACACTACTGAAACACTCACACACACTAGTGAAACACTCTCACACACTAGTGAAACACTCTCACACACACTAGTGAAACGCGCTCACACACACTAGTGAAACACTCTCACACACACTAGTGAAACGCGCTCACACACACTACTGAAACACGCTCACACACACTAGTGAAACGCTCTCACACACACTAGTGAAACGCGCTCACACACACTAGTGAAACGCGCTCACACACACTACTGAAACGCTCTCACACACACTACTGAAACACTCTCACACACACTACTGAAACACTCTCACACACACTACGTGAAACGCGCTCACACACACTACTGAAACACTCTCACACACACTAGTGAAACGCGCTCACACACACTAGTGAAACGCGCTCACACACACTAGTGAAACGCTCTCAGCGCTACACACTACTGAAACGCTCTCACACACACTACTGAAACGCGCTCACACACACTACTGAAACGCGCTCACACACACTAGTGAAACGCGCTCACACACACTATTGAAACGCCTTCCTGTTTAGCCAAAACGACTTTCGTGTGAACCGGAAGTTGTTTGGTGTGAACAGGAAGTCGTGTGAAGGAACAAAAACATGGCTAACATCACGCTGATGTCTACTAATAGCCTACAAGCAGCCTAAGTGAACAATATATTTGCCTTGTGACCATCTAAACACTGTTGTGTGGCACCAACCTATTGTTGCGACTACAAATGTGGACATGCTTGACAGCTGCATCAGAAGAGAAGTGTGTGTCTGACAATACCGCTACTACAATGAAATTTCATCTAATCCTCATCATTTTTCACATACAGTGCCTTGTGAAAGTATTCGGCCCCCTTGAACTTTTCAACCTTTTGCCATATTTCAGGCTTCAAACATAAAGATACAAAATTTGAATTTTTTGTGAAGAATCAACAACAAGTGGGACACAATCATGAAGTGGAATGAAATTTATTGGATGTGTTAAACTTTTTTAACACGAAAGTAGTTTTGGCTAAACAGAAAGGCGTTTCAGTAGTGTGTGTGAGAGCGTTTCAGTAGTGTGTGTGAGCGCGTTTCGGTAGTGTGTGTGAGCGCATTTCGAGTGAACAGGAAGGCATTTCGAATGAACAGGAAGGCGTTTCAAATGAACAGGAAGGCATTTCAGTAGTGTGTGTGAGCGCATTTCAGTAGTGTGTGTGAGAGTGTTTCAGGAATAATGTCCTAAACGGCCCCTCATATACAGCAGACCCGATCAGGAAGCTGCTGCTGTACACTGTAAACCCGAATTTTCATTGACATAATAAGTCAAGCTATTATTACTAATATGTTCATCATTTTGCAAAAGGCGGGACCATTACCAAACAAAACGTGAAGTGTAAACTACTCAAAACCAGTTTTGGCTGTACTAATGGCTCTGAGTGGAGACAACTCTCATTGACATGTTTTTACCGGTTTGGGGAGGGGCTTGTCAGTGAACACCTGACCGGTGAGCCAGTAGGAGGAAGTAACGCGCCTTTAAGTTGTTTGTCAACACGAAGATAAACAGGACCGGAGGGCCCCCTGCACGTTCCTTCGGACTGTTGGCTGCATGTGATGAAGTGGGGAAATCTGTCAGCGTGGTTGATGCGACAGTTTATTGACGGATGGTAAGTGCGCACATTTGATTACTTCTTTTGATTTTGAGTTTTTCTTTTGCATTCCCTCGCACACGTTGAAACGTGACGTCACTTCTGTATGCTCATTAGTTGCCCACTGTCTGCTGAATAGCATAGACAGTCTCAAGTAGCCCTGACTAACCCTGTGTTTATGTGCACAGATGACTGCCATTGCCCCGTATTAAATAATATTATATATAAACAAACAAGTAATTTAAAGTTTTCCCCTTTCAGTCAAATAGTGACTGATTGGACCAAGAAGATCCCTCAAATATTCCTGAGACCAACATTGATTTTAAAATGTTAGAACATTTGAAAAGGCTTGACCAAATAGTAGTTATCATGTTAGCATAAATTGCATTTCATATTATTCCTGTTCTATCATTCTTCATGGCAGTCTGTTGTAGTTCGGTCATTTCATTCACTAATGTTTCATTCTTTGCTGATCTTTAGGATGGTGACGAGTCCTTTGGCCAAATGGACGTTGGGATCTTGTCGGTGAGTCCTGAAGGCGTCTCTCCCCCGATGTCAGGTCTTCACCCAGCGAGCCTGGAAATGGTCACTGAGGGTGAAGTTGTTGTGGAAAAGCTGAGGAACCTGCCGGGAGCCGTGGGTCTCTTTCTTTGGGCTCACATATGGACTCCACCCAAACCACCCAAAGAAAATCAGAAATACCTTCGTGTTCATTCGACAGGTACATTTTCATTTGGGAAGTACTGACTTAGAGCTGAGAATTCAAACAGTGACAAATCAGCTGCTTGTGCAAAATGGTGCAGGTGCTCTCTTTTTGGTTAGATGGAGAAAGATCTTTTGTTGTTGTGTTTTTGATTCTTGTTTAGCATCAAGAAGTTTATTGTTTTTACTGCTGAGGTTCAGTTTGTAGCCATCTTTAAAATACATTCTTATCAGGCAATTCACCTGTTTACCTGTTGAAGCCATTCAAGGGGTCCATGTTAGCCTTTGGACCAGATTAATGAATGATAGATGCTACCTCAGTTCATAAGATGCTATGCAAGCATGTTTCCCTTGTTTTCATTTCACCTTGATTTCAAAGTAAAATACAGAATTTGGTCAAATGTTTGAAAACCCATTTTTGTAACGTTTACATGCACAATTGTATTGACAGCACTTTACTCAGATTTACTTTTGTATTAATGTTTAAAATCTTAACATGGTGAAATGTTTACCCACATTTACATGTTTCAAATGCAACCGTTGCACTGTGTTTGCAATAAATTGGTGGGAAATAAATTGAATTGTCATTGTATGGAAGGAACAACAGGTAATACACATTTACTGTGTAATGGTAAACCTCAGTTTTAAAAGCTTGACCTCTTTAGTAATGGATTATCTTGGACACCAGACTTTATGGAAACAGAACTCGATTTATTTGCTTTTTGATTTTGAAAGAACTCGACATCCCAGTGATTGCACTGGGATGTCGAGGATAGTAGGAAACATAGAGAGAGGAGGGCAGAGGGAGGAAGAGGAGGCTAATCATCAGGCAGGTTAGGACAGAAGCAGCACCACCACCAGAGGCAACTTGGCTGCTTCTCATTCTGCTGCTGCGTTTTCACCTTCTTTGCCTCTTTTTCTCTTCTTTTCTGCTCTTTTTTTGCTTCTTTCTCTTGAATTTTTTGCCGTTGCCTTTCTTCGCCTTCTCGTTTTTTCATCTGCTTCTTTGCTTCTTTCTCTTGGCTTTCAGCAGTTTCTTTTCCATTTTCTCTCTCTGTTTCAGCTGTTTCTTTTCCATTTTCTCTCTCTGTTTCAGGAGTTTCTTTATTTCATTACAATCTGTTTGCATGTCTGACTGTCGCACCTGCAAGTTCTTCTTCTCCAGCATGTTCTCGTTTGTCTCTTGCAGTTTCTTTAGGAGTTCTGCTACTTCAGCCTTTGTGGCCTGTAATTCTTTTCTCTCCTCTTCCAGCTCTTTCTGCTCTTCTTCTAACTCTCTCATTGCCTTTTCATTTTGTTTTCTTTCCATCCTCTTTAAGTTTCTTCTGCTCTGATACTGCTTTTTGCAGTTCATCCTTTGCATCATCAGCATCTTTCTTTGCCTTCTGTATTATGCTCTTCTGCTCTTCCAGCTCTTTCTGCTCTTCTTCTAACTCTCTCATTGCCTTTTCATTTTGTTTCTTTCCATCCTCTTTAAGTTTCTTCTGCTCTGATACTGCTTTTTGCAGTTCATCCTCTGCATCATCAGCATCTTTCTTTGCCTTCTGTATTATGCTCTTCTGCTCTTCCAGCTCTTTCTGCTCTTCTTCTAACTCTCTCATTGCCTTTTCATTTTGTTTCTTTCCATCCTCTTTAAGTTTCTTCTGCTCTGATACTGCTTTTTGCAGTTCATCCTTTGCATCATCAGCATCTTTCTTTGCCTTCTGTATTATGCTCTTCTGCTCTTCCAGCTCTTTCTGCTCTTCTTCTAACTCTCTCATTGCCTTTTCATTTTGTTTCTTTCCATCCTCTTTAAGTTTCTTCTGCTCTGATAATGCTTTTTGCGGTTCATCCTTTGCATCATCAGCATCTTTCTTTGCCTTCTGTATTATGCTCTTCTGCTCTTCCAGCTCTTTCTGTATTTCTCTCACTTCTCTTTTTGCCTGCCTTACTTTCTCAGATTCCTCAGGCTGTCTGTGCACACCTTTACTTTCACTGACCGTCTTCTGCTCATCCAGCAGCTTTTTATCATCATCAAAATCACCCCCCAAGGCTATGTGTTTCTTAGGGGGCCCAGCAGTTACTCCCCAGCTGTATTCTTTAAACATGGTGAGGGCATGGGGAACCATAACATTAAACTTGCTGGTGGACCGTTTTTTGGTCACTGGGAAGTTTATACTCTCTGCAACCTCTTTGACAATTATGTTTGTCAGATCCGCGCCCTCACGGGTGACCTCTTCTGGGACGCCCAAGACTTCGGCAAACGCCTGAGGAACGATGTTGCCCAGAACGGAGAGTACGTCCTTTTCAGAGACTCCTGGGCTCTTCAGACCATCCAGGAGTAAAGCTGTAATGAGCTCTGTAACGCGTCGTAGCAGCGCTTCCAGACGATCTGTTGTGTCCCCATCAGGGGTACCTGACATCAAAGCTGCCTTCTGTTTGGGGTGGAGTTCACTGAAAAATGATGTCACCAGCGGGCGAACAGTTTCTACTGTAAGCTGGTGAGAAAAGGGCCTCTCGGGTGGGGTCACCCTTCTAACGTCTGCTGACTGTGCTGACGCCTTTGAGGTCCTTGGCTTCTCGCATAGTTCAAGACTGCACATGTAATAATATTTTATCATTTTTTTGGCTAGGTAAACGATAGTGTCCAGTCTGTCGGTGCCTAACTGGTGCAGGAAAAGTGTGGTCTTTGCAGTCTTCTTGCCTTTAATAATGGCAACGTTCACACTCCTTACCACCTCTGCAATGATTAACTTATTCACGTCATCTGCACTTTCACAGCTGACATCTGAAGCGCCGAGGACACGAGCGAACGTTTCAGGAACCATGTGGCCCCAGATGGACAGCACATCCTCCTCGGAGACCCACTTTTTGTTGTTGAACAAGGCGATGGTCTTGTTTGACATGGTCATTGTCACCTCCCACAGTAGCTCTTCCAGCTTATCTCTGGTGCTTCCATCAAGGCAGTGGACCATCAAAATCTCCGAGGTGTCAGCTGAGACGCTCTTAAAGAAGCTTTCGATGACGAGGTGAAGCTGTTTCATCAAAGCTTTTTTCATTGTCTCCATGTCAGACATTATGCTTCTGTTATGATTGTGTTTCTTGTTTGTTTGCCTGTGAAAAACTTGTGCTTTGGGAGCTAACTAACTAGCGGTCAGTCTGCAAGCCCGTCCAGTCTGCGGGGTATATATATGTATAAAAAGCCCCGCCCCGTCAGAGAGATCAAAGCGCCCTTTAATGACGCTGCCTGATCGAAGGGCGCTTTGATCTTGTTGCTAGGTAACAATATAGCGACGTCACTTTCAACAGGCGCGTCCGTGGCCGCGCGTGTCACTGCGCGTTCATGACGTAGAGCTCAGGTGCTTCTGTGTCGTAAAGTCAGCAGGTTATAATACGGAAGCCTTGAGGACATTTGAACTATGTTTCCAATTTAATATTTTTGTGAATTAATTTATTTACTCAATTTAAATAGTCTATTCAACCCCCTGGTGTTGTTGTTTTGCTGTTTTGATGTATATGTACAATTGTGTTTTGTTGTACCTTCAGCCTTTATTATCAATAAAGATTGTTTACTACAAAAAAAAAGTCAGCAGGTTGTTTAAAAAGTGGCTACAATGAAAAATGATCGCTGTGAATCTGCAGAGGAGCAGCGGCTCCGCTCCAGGTGGAGGTCCAGGTGGGTGCTGCACCTCTCCGTGAGGATGAGCACGCTGCTGAGAGCAGATACAGCAGACCCGATCAGGGAGCTGCTGCTGTACACTGTAAACCCGAATTTTCATTGACATAAGTCAAGCTATTATTACTAATATGTTCATCATTTTGCAAAAGGCGGGACCATTACCAAACAAAACGTGAAGTGTAAACTCCTCAGAACAAGTTTTGGCTGTACTAATGGCTCTGAGTGGAGACAACTCTCATTGACATGTTTTTACCGGTTTGGGGAGGGGCTTGTCAGTGAACACCTGACCGGTGAGCCAGTAGGAGGAAGTAACGCGCCTTTAAGTTGTTTGTCAACACGAAGATAAACAGGACCGGAGGGCCCCCTGCACGTTCCTTCGGACTGTTGGCTGCATGTGATGAAGTGGGGAAATCTGTCAGCGTGGTTGATGCGACAGTTTATTGACGGATGGTAAGTGCGCACATTTGATTACTTCTTTTGATTTTGAGTTTTTCTTTTGCATTCCCTCGCAAAAGTTGAAACGTGACGTCACTCTTCTGTATGCTCATTTGCTCCCCAGTTGTGCACACTAATTTCATTTCATTTTTATTGTTTATGTGGCGAGACTGACGTCTCTCAATGAGCCTGCCATTCTTAGCCACTCAGTGGTGGGAGTGACTGTATATAAACAGCACCTCTACCGGTCTCCTCTTCACGCTCAGCTGATTGTCATTTCCGGGCTTCCGGTCCCAGTCTCCAGCAGTGTAGCAGAGCGGTATGCTCTTGGCACCCGTATAGGCTGCATTAAGCAGATGTCCTGCTGCGGTGAGTGTTTCCTAGTGATGGGCAAAACGAGGCTTTGTGAAACACTGAAGCGTTCGAAGCATTTGTGCCGGAATTGTATCGAAGCTTCGAAACAATCTGAAACCCAGCTGCACAGTGACACCTGCTGGCCAATGTGGTTATGTGCAGTGTCTTGGTAATGCGTGATGAAACAATGACGCGCCCTGCACAATCCCAAACAAAGCTCCTGATCATACCTGAGTATCAATAATTATGATCAGCACATGTTTTGGAGAAAATAAGACTGTTAAAGACGGCGAGCTGCGGTGAACAGAGCGCTTCAACAAACACTGTTTTCTCTCTGTTAACATTCGTGAGGCTGTTTCAGCTGCTTAGTGATTCAGTGGAACACACAATAAACCAATTTATAAAATACTGAGAAAAGATGCTGTGTTTACTGTGGTAACCACACAGCTGTCTTTGGGCTCAGTCGGCTTTGTTTCTTGCCAGCCCTGGAAAATATAAATAAAAGTTTGGATGTTTTTGGTTGACTTTTAGGCTTTCTTGGAGTTTGTGTCATCAGGTTTTCACACTGTTAAACAAAGCTAGAAGCTGGCGTAGCCTTTGGCTTTATTTTCTATTCATTTTAAAATAAATGCTAAAGAAAAACACAATCTTTTCCTTTAAAATAAAGGTTAAAATAAAGTTTCCATGGGCTCATTCTGGCCAGTCTCATCAGTCATTTTCACATCTTCACACTGACCCACACAAACACTGTTTGTGAAATATTTATACCAGAAACTGCAGTGGGGGTCAAAAAGGAAGAAAAAAAAGACAACTCATTTGTTATGAGAATTGCTAAGAAACAGTTTTCCTGGATGTGGTTTTTCTTGATTTAGAAACAAATGTATGTATTCACAGCAGGAACCTCCTGCTGTGCAGTGTGCGGGTCGCAGGTCGCAGCATCAGCGTTATGGACGGTTCAGGCCCGTCCAGTCAAGTCACTGTGACCCCTCAGCTCAATTCTACTGATACATTTCAACTATAAATCATACAAATTCATACAATATGGTAATGAAAAACTTAAATACCGATGTCAACAGTAAGTTATTGCAGTGCGATCCCAGTTTAATTATTTGGTTCATCACTTCTGCCTGTTGCTGCGATCATAACCACAGTAAACTCTTTACTGATACATTAATGTGTCAGTTGATAGTTTAAAATCTTAAGCAGGCCCATCACCTCACTACCATATAGAAGCATCTCAGCAGGTCCACTGTCTGTGCAGCTGTAGTGTTTTTATGGTATTAATAACATTTTTAAATGAAGCAAGAACACCTCTGATGTGAGCATTGGGTAGTTTTTGTTGATAGCCCAGCTGCTTTGTAACAGAAAATGTAGGCTTCTGTGTTAAATGTACAACCTGCAACGTATCCTATGCCCTAATCTGACGCGCACCCGCCTGGAAGTGTAGCTACACACTGCACCAGTGGAGCCCACAGCTACTGTGATCGGCCTGTTCAGTACTGTGGATTCCTTCTTTGCATTTATGGCAATTTATTTTTGCCAAAGTTTTCAGATGTTTCAGTGAGAGCGCAACAATCATCGCCTCAACACGAGGAATAATAATCAAGCCTCAATATAACAACAGGTCAGCAAATTGCTGCAAGAAAATTGCTGAAACTATTGAAATGAAAGTGAAGGGAAAACCTGAGGGACAAATATGTTTAAATCCCCTACAAAACAAACAAAAATACAGTACTGAGAGGAAGGACTGAAGTGGGAAAAAGTCCCAGGATTTCATTTGTTTCTATGGTCCATGGCATGACCACACTGGGATATGATCACATTACGTAGATGATGTTGTAGGCTCGACAAAGATTCACCACTGAACTCTAAATCAGCTGTAAGACTGCGCTGTCCTCAGTATCTCAGTAAGAGTCAGGATTTTACTCCTCACAGGATTAGCTAGTGACAGTCAGAACGCTCAGGCCGAGGCTTTAGGAACAGGACTTCACAAACCAGCGTGATACAGCAGGTTAACTATTGCCATCTTTTTATACAGTCTATGAACATGACAGGTAAGAAGGGGGCGTGGTTTGTCACTGTGCCTTCAAAGATACAGTAAAGAAGAAGAAAAATAATCTATAAATATATGAGTGTGAGCACATGTCAGTGGGGGTGGGGTGTAAAGTTTGCTACCACAACTTCCCGTTCAACACAAACTCATCATATCACAGATTTTATCCACTGGTTCAGCTAAAAGCAGTCCTGAGGTAAGTAAAGACAAATATTCTCATTATTTCTCCTTGAAGAGTAACATAATTATGAAGAAACAACAATAATCAGGCCAAGTCAGTATTATGGGATTGTGTTCACTTCTTTTGTGTTTGCAGTGAGTTTCTGTGTAAATGCAGTGAATGTAAATGTGATCATTGTAATGCAGTAACTGTATTTGATTCTGCTCAGTTTCATTTATATATCAGCAGCTCGCAACAACAGTCACATCAAGGTGCTTTACACTGTCAGATAAAGGCTCTACAATATTAGAAAGAAACCCAACAATCACAGATGACTTAACAGAAACCTGATGATAGCTCAGTAACAAGAGTTCATATCTTTAATATACAGATGCTCCTGAAATGAGTTATAATGAAATATAGATAATGTCTATAGCTGCTGACATCATCAGTTACCTGTTTATTAGCTGCACATTACGAGTAGCATCTAATTTCTCTAAAGTTGATCCTGCCTTCATTAAAGATCCTTTAAATTAGACGTCATGCTTACTCACTGAGCTTTATCATGGTTTTCATTTCTGCAGTAAAAGAAGATCAAATTTAACATTTGTTGGGAGTTAAAAAGTGAAAACATTCATAAATTCTTTAACATGAGATGAACCACAGTTAGACAATGATCTTAGTTTCAAATGTGAGTTCAAAAGCAGACCTTTAATATGCTACGATTCAGAGACATGAAATCTGTGGAGCTTTGATATTAAAGCTTGATACTCAGTTTGTGACAGAAAAGAAAAATCTTTATGAAAAATATGGGACTTTGGTTTTAGATTATGACATTTGGAGTCGGGGTAAAAAAGATTTTGTTTAAGTTGAAGTTTATAAACCCTGAAAAGTTTATGCCTCCAGTGGCTGTAAATAAGAAGTTATCAGGGAGTTTTAAAGAGTGCCAAATCTACAAAATCTACTCAGTTCATGACACAGACAAAAATAATTATGAAAAAAATAGGACTTTATTTTAGATTATGAAATTTGAATCTGGTGTAAAACAGATTTTGTTCAAGTTTAAAAACCCTGAAAATTTTATACAGCTAGTGGCTGTAAATATGAAATTATCAGGGATTTTTAGAAAAGTGCCGAATCTACAATTCTTTTTTAAATGCTAAAATTAATGTACAAACAAATTGAGTGGGAGGTGCTCTGATTTTTCCCAATATTAAGAAAAATGTCGATCATTTACAGCAACTATTTTACATAAAAGTGTTTTTAATTGTTTTTGTTGATTAAGGTTGAAAAGAGAATAGAAGATTCTTTCACAGCATCTTCAACTTACAGGAAGACAGTGAGAGATGTTTGAAGTTGCGTTATGGATCAACATCTGTCTCTTGCTTCCAGTGACCATGTTGTTCATCTGCAGTGTGTGTTGTGCAGTATGTAAATATGTCATTTATTTTTATGTCTGTGAAAATATCAACAATTTAAAGACTTAGAAAAAAAGTAGAAATTTTAAAGTCAAAAATAAAATAGGACTTAATAAAAATTAGCCCTGCTGTAGCCTGGCGACCTGCTAGGGATGTACCCTTCCTTTGGCCCAATGACAGCAGGAATATGATGAAATAAAAAAAATCAGATAAGAAAAAGGAGAAATTGAGAGAATATAAATATATTGTTAAATAATTATTTAAAGGTACTAAAATTTTAGGTACCAGGCCTGCATTGGACTTGGTGCAGTTGTTATGCAGAAGAGGGGGGGGTGGTTCAATCAAATCAGGCAGAGAGCGGCTAAATAACAAAACGAACAGGTGGGAGGCAATCAAGGAGTAAACCGAATACCAAGGAGTAGATGAAAAGCATTTATTACAAACAAAACCAGAAACATTAAAAACAAGACAAGCTCAGAGTCCGGAAAATCTAATTTGTACTGCTGGTTTGGAGGAAGTAACTATTGAAGTTAACTCCAAAAGATCAACTGGAGCCAAAGAGTCTAAACAAATACCAGCA
>JAMQGT020013833.1:0-20203 GCA_024447675.2 Pterophyllum scalare | reverse complement strand
GCATGCCCAGGCATTGTAGGGAGGTCATACAGGCACGTGGAGGCCACACACAATACTGAGCCTCATTTTGACTTGTTTTAAGGACATTACATCAAAGTTGGATCAGCCTGTAGTGTGTTTTTCCATTTTGTGTGTGACTCCAAATCCAGGCCTCCATTGGTTAATAAATTTGATTTCCATTGATGATTTTTGTGTGATTTTGTTTTCAGCATATTCAACTTTGTACAGAACAAAGTATTCAATGAGAATATTTCATTCATTCAGATCTAGGATGTGTTATTTGAGTGTTCTCTTTATTCTTTTGAGCAGTGTGTGTGTGTGTGTGTGTGTGTGTATATATATATATATATATATATATATATATATATATATATATATATATATATATATATGTGTGTGTGTGTGTGTGTGTGTGTGTGTGTGTCTGTGTTTTGTGTTGAGTTTTGCTTTTTGTGTTATTAGTTTTATTCATGTAACCTGTGGTGCTCAGCTGTTTCACCCCTTGCTCCCTCTGTGTATTTAAGGTCTCAGTTTTGTTCCCCCTGACCAGCCTATTTGTATTTAAGCATTTACAAATAAAGTTAAGTACTATCACAGCTCTCGCCAGATCGTCTGCCGCCAGCTGCAGCCCTACGTCTATCGCCAGCTCATACACCTTTTCCTGCTCCACGGGTGAGAATAGCCAAGGCCAGGCTTTCTCCGGCACCCGCTTTATTTTCACGGGTGGAGGCAGCCATGGACTGGCCTGCCTCTGCATCTATCCATGCTCCGTAAGTGAGGAGAACCCAGTCCTCGCCTTCGGCCTCAGAGTCTTCAGCTTCACCCCAAGCCTCAGAGTCTTCAGCTTCGCCCCCAGCAACTTTAGTCAGTGCTCCAGACCCAGCTCCTGCAGCTTTAGTCAGCGCTCCAGCCACAGCTCCAGCACCTGCAGCTTCAGTCAATGCTCTAGCCCCAGCTCCAGCTCCTGCAGCTTTAGTCAGTGCTCTAGCCCCAGCTCCAGCTCCTGCAGCTTCAGTGAGTGCTCTAGCCCCAGCTCCAGCTCCTGCAGCTTTAGTCAGTGCTCTAGCCCCAGCTCCAGCTCTTGCAGCTTTAGTCAGCGCTCCAGCCCCAGCTCCTGCAGCCTTAGTCAGCACTTTAGCCCCAGCTCCCTCCATAGCTTCAGTCAGTGCTCCAGCTCCCTCAGATCTCTCAGCTTTCTCCGTCCCCTCAGCTCCCTCTATAGCCTCAGTCCCCTCGGCTCCCGCTCCCTCAGTCCCCTCAGCTCCCGCTCCCTCAGTAGTTTTCGTCCCCTCAGTCCCCTCAGTCTCAGCTCCCCTTGTAGCTTCGATCCGTTTAGCACCTTCAGTCCCTTTGGTCCCCTCCATAGCTTTGGTCCCTTTAGTCCCTCCCCTCAGTTCCCCTCAACTTTGCTCCCTTTCCTGTCTTGGCAGCTCCGGTCCCTTCAGACCCCTTAGCTCCAGTCCCTTCATTCCCCTTAGTCCCAGCTTTGGCGCCCTTGGTCTCTTCGGTCCCTTCAGTTCCCTCCTCTTTAGCCCCATCGGTCCCCTCTTCTCAGATTCAGTCCCCTCAGTGCCCTCGGCCCCTTCAGGCCCTCAGTCCCCTCAGTTCCCCTCAGTTTCTTTAGCTTTGGTCCCCTCAGTCTGCCGTCGAGCTTTGGTCCCCTCAGTTAGTCCTGCTCATCCTCATCGCCATCACCACCACCACTGGTAGCGCGGTCAGCCTCCCATCAAGCCTCATTGCCGCCGCTGCTGGGAGCACAATCAGCCTCCCATCAAGCCTCGTTACGGCTGCCGCTGGGATCGCAGTCGGTCTCCTGCCTTGCAGTGCCGCTGCCGCTGGCATTGCGGTCGTTCCCCCGAAATGTTTTATTTGTGCCGTGGATTGGTTGGCCTTTTATTTTGCCTTGTCCCCTGTGTTTTTCATTTTGGACTGTTTTTCCAGCCTTGTGCTGCCGCTTTTTGTTTCCTTTCTTCAGTTGTTTTTTTTTTGGACGCTGTTTCTCTTGTGTTTTTGTCTCTGTCACCCCTTGTTCCCTCTGTGTATTTAATGTTCTTTGTTCGGGTCCTCATCATTCTTACATCTAGGTGGATGTCCCTGCTGTGTGCCTTTTTGTGTTTCAAGTTTCGTGTTTCTAGTTTCTAGTTTCCTCGTGTAACTGGCCCCTGACCAGCCTATTTATATTTAAGCATTCACAAATAGAGTTAAGTACTATCACAGCTCTCGCCATGTGTCCTGTATTTGAGGTCCTCCCTGCCTTGCCTGCCGAAGCAGCTGTGACACCCAGAGCAACTCAGATATGAATGCCCCATCCTCTTCACACTTTTGACCGATGACTGCATGCCATTGCAGAGCTCCAATGTCTTCATCAAGTTTGTGGATGACACAACAGTAGTGGGTCTCATCAACAACAATGATGAGAAAAACTACAGGAGCGAGGTAAGCCACCTGGCCTTGTTGTGCAACCACAACAATCTTTCTCTGAATGTGAAGAAGACAAAGGAGATTGTTGTGGACTTCAGGAGACTGCACCCCCAGCATCTCCCTCTGACCATCAACAGTGCAGCTGTGGAGAGGATGAGCAGCACTAAGTTTCTGGATGTGCATGTCATAAAGAACCTCTCCTGGACCCTCAACACCACTTCTCTGGCCAAGAAGGCTCACTAGCACCTCTACTTTCTCCACAAATTGCAAAGAGCCAGAGCCATAGCCCCCATCATGTGCATCCTGCTTCTGAATTCAGATAAAACTGAAGTTCTTGTGCTTGGCCCCACAAATCTTAGAAACATAGTGTCTGTAGGAGCCTAAATGCAGTTCTGTGATATTTAGTTAAAAGGGCCAATAAAAACTAATAAATACAGGGGTTGGACAATGAAACTGAAACACCTGGTTTTAGACCACAATAATTTATTAGTATGGTGTAGGGCCTCCTTTTGTGGCCAATACAGCATCAATTCGTCTTGGGAATGACATATACAAGTCCTGCACAGTGGTCAGAGGGATTTTAAGCCATTCTTCTTGCAGGATAGTGGCCAGGTCACGACGTGATGCTGGTGGAGGAAAACGTTTCCTGACTCGTTCCTCCAAAACACCCCAAAGTGGCTCAATAATACTTAGATCTGGTGACTGTGCAGGCCATGGGAGATGTTGAACTTCACTTTCATGTTCATCAAACCAATCTTTCACCAGTCTTGCTGTGTGTATTGGTGCACTGTCATCCTGATACAAGGCACCGCCTTCAGGATACAATGTTTGAACCATTGGATGCACATGGTTCTCCAGAATGGTTCGGTAGTCCTTGGCAGTGACGCGCCCATCTAGCACAAGTATTGGGCCAAGGGAATGCCATGATATGGCAGCCCAAACCTTCACTGATCCACCCCCATGCTTCACTCTGGGCATGCAACACTCTGGGTGGTACGCTTCTTTGGGGCTTCTCCACACCGTAACTCTCAGGGATTTATGGTGGTTTTGGAAAGGAAGAACAGCAAGTTTAGTAAGTTCTAACTTTCTTTAAGTCTATTATGGATCACTAACCGAAGCAGCGCTTGAGCATACAGCTGTGTCATGCTAGTTACGCTGCAAAAATAAAGGTCGTTCGGATGACTGACGAAGTGGATATTAACATTATGGATGAAAGTCAGAGTGAAAAACAAGCTGTCCCAGTTGACGAGTTTGGAGAAGCTGATTGAGCAGTTAATGGAGGACGGTGCAAATGTCAACACTATAAAAAAATAAGCTGCGTGTTGAATTTAGCAATCTGCAGCAGGAGTTATGTGCCCTAAACTCTGGTTTGGAAAAATTAATGACTGAAGAGGAATTTGCAGATAACCAGAAGAGTTGGTTTGAACCTAAAAATTAATCAATGCATGATTTTTTTCTGAAAGTGGAAGAGGAATGGATGAAAGAGGTTATGAAGCAAAGGCAAAGGCAGTGGCGTTGCAGGAGAAGCTGGCAATAGAAAAGGAAGAGGCTGAGTGGCACGCTGAAAGAAGATGCAGGGAGGCTCAACTGCAAGCTGAAGAAAAACATCGTGAGGCAGAGTTTGAAGCACGACAAAAAATAATAGAACCTGCAATAAAGGCTAGAAAGGAAATGCATGCAATGCAAACAGCGCTTGCGGAGTCGGATGAAAAATGGAAGTTCTGCAAAGATCTGACAACACATATGCAGACAGGAGCATCATTGGAAGTGACAAACTGTCTAATGAAAGGGAAGGGAATATGGCAATTTAACCACCACCACAGCTCATTGCTGCTTCATCTGATATTAACCCTAATGTGCAGGCAGCACTGTCGCAAAGAGTCTCACTCATGCCAGAGGTGGAATTTAAAGATGAACCAGAGCCCAATAGTCTAGCACCAGAAAGAACCAAGGAAGGATCAGTGCTTGATAGTCTATGCCAGGCTATCACTCAGTAAGCCAACGTTACAGAGTACCTTGTGAGGAATCACAAGGCCTCATTACTGCCAGATCTCATCATTCCAACATTCAAGGGTGGCCCACTTTAATATAAATCCTTCATCAGATCTGTTGAACATGGAGTTGAAGGCTGCACTAGTGACAACAGTGACCACCTACAGTTTTTGCTGCATTACACAAGTGGACAACCACATAAACTGGTTAAAAGCTGCATTCACATGGAACCTTTGGCAGGCTATGCTAAAGCAAAGCAAATGTAAAAGGAGTTGTTTGTCGATGACTACATGATAGCCGGAGCCTACATAAAGGAGGCTTTGGACTGGCCAATCATTAGGCCAGAAGATAGCACTGCTCTACAGTCCTTTGCATTATTTCTCACAGGCTGTTCCAACACAATGACAGATGTTAGCTACATGGAAGATTTGGACAATACAGCTAACATAAAGGCACTGGCCAATAAGCTTCCATACAAACTGAAAGAAGCTTGGAGAAAGTATGCTTGTGACCTACAAGAGCAAACAAAAAGAAGACCGAAGTTCAAGGACTTTGTCCGTTTTGTAAATAAACAAGTCAAGTATCTTTTACACCCACTCTTTGGAAACCTAAAATAATCCAACATCATTATGAGAGACGTAGTCCGGCAGAAACCAAAGGCACATTGTGCAGAGACACTCAGGCCCAAGAAACTATTCACAACAGCTGTAGGTCCCCCAGAATAAAGGTGGAAAATGATGCACAAGCATCATCAAGGGCACAACCAACAGCAAACCTTGCGTTTATTGCAAAGGTGAGCAACACAGCCTCATAATATGCAAAAAAAAATCAAGAGCAAACCACACAAAGAAAAGATTGAGTTCTTGCGAAGCAAAGGTTTGTGTTTTGCATGTTTAGAACATGGTCACATAAGTAGCAGCTGCAAACAGAAGCTTCAATGTCAAGACTGTTCTCGACTGCATCCCTCGCTGCTGCATATGAGCACTAAAGACTCACGAGTAGAGGGAGCAAAGGATAGTGGTGAGCGACAGTCAGTGTCAAGTGCGCTTGCGCAAATGATGGAAGCTTTTAGTGTCACTGGGGCTGGAAGAGAAGACTGTGTTCTTTCAGTTGTTCCAGTGCATGTCAAGGCATAAAAGGGAACCAAGACAGTGACAACGTACGCATTCCTGGATCCAGGTAGTTCACCAAGATTTGCTACAGAGTCATTGATTAATCAACTCAACATAAATGGACACAAAATTCATTGCAAACAATGGGAAATGTATCGATTGTGAACACTTGCATTGTCACTGGACTGGAAATCAGCAGCCTAAACGGCAACGAGTTCATCAAGCTTCCTGAGGTGTATTCCCAGAAGACCATCCCGGTAACCAAAGACAACATTCGCTGCCAAGAGGATATTAACTGCTGGCCTCACCTAAAGGAGGTGAAACTTCCTTCTATTCCAGCAGAGATTTGATTGCTCATTGGAGCAAACGTTTACAGGGCGATGGAGCCATTACAAGTGATCAGTAAGATAGACGATGGACCATATGCTGTGAGAACAATATTAGGCTGGATAGTAAATGGACCACTCAGAGGGGAAAGTGGTATGATGGAAACCGGCAACTTAAAGGAAGTCACTGCAAACCGAATCTCAGTAGCCAGACTAGAGGAGTTATGGCAACAGCAGTTTAAACAAGACTTTCCTGATGCTGGACTGAATGAAGACATTGAAATGTTGAAGGATGAATCACCAATTCATTAAGATTATGGCTGACGTGGAGGCCATGTTCTACCAGGTCAGAGTCAGTGATGAAGACATTGACTCTCCGGTTTCTCTGGCGGCCTGATGGGAACTACAATCAGGAGCTTGTGGAATACAAAATGTTAGTTCATATCTTTGGTGCAACATCATCACCACTTTTTCACTTCAAAAATGTGCAACAGATTTTGTGGAAGAATTTGGTCAAGAAGCTGACAAGACAGTCAAGATGAATTTCTATGTGGATGACTGCCTTAAGTCAACTACAAATGATGACACAGCAATCACTCTTTGTGCTGATTTGAGGAATATGTTGGCTAAAGGTGGGTTTCAGCTGGCAAAATGGTGAAGCAACAGCCGGAAGGTGCTCAACTCCATTCCCGAGGAGAACAGAGCCCAAGGATTTCAGGATCTGGATTTGGATGAACAAAACTTGCCGACAGAAAGGCCACTGGTAATCCAGTGGTGCACTGAATCAGATCAGTTCAAGTTCAAGGTCAACATCACGGACAGACCCTACACCAGGAGAGGTATGCTTTCTGTCGTCAGCTCCATCTTTGATCCACTGGGCTTCCTGGCTCCCGTAATACTTCCTGCTAAAATAATGCTGCAAGATCTATGCCGGCAGAAATATAAATGAGATGAAGACCTGCTGGACAGTGTGATTAAGAGCTGGAAAAGGTGGATATTTAGTCTAAAACAGCTTGAGAAGTTTGGAGTGAACAGATGTGTCAACACAAAGCAGTTACAAGCACCAGTCTTTGCACAACTACATCACTTTACTGATGCAAGCAAAGATGCTTATGGAACAACAAGCTACCTACTCATGCTACTGGTGAATCTCAGTCTACTCTGATTATGGTAAAGGCAAGGGTTGCACCCTTAAAGTCCCCAACTATACCCAGAATGGAACTGACCACAGCTACAGTTGCAGTCAAGATGAATAGGCTTCTCAAGAGAGAGCTCGACTTGGAACTTGCCGAGTCTATCTTTTGGACAGATAGCATGGCGGTGCTAAAGTACCTGAGTAGTGCGAGCACAATATTCAAGACCTTTGTTGCTAACAGAATCTCAGCTATTCTCAGGTACTCGCAAGCTTCGGAGTGTAGATACATCAGTACAGCTCTGAATCCGGCAGATCATGTCTCTAGTGGGCAGACTGTTGAAGCTTTCCTAAAAAAATGAAAAATGCCTTTCAGGACCAGATTTCTTGTCCCATGCACAAGACCAATGGCCAAAGAATCCCGATCCTGGAATGCTTGAAATTGATGACCAAGAGGTCAAATGAGTAGTTCAGGTACATACCATTCAGGCACAAGAGCCCAAAGATACATTGGACCAGTTGATGACTCACTACTCATCCTGGAGTGGTGCAGCAATGCCAGATGACGCCAAGCAGCGAGCCATCTTGCCCAAAGATTCACACATTGCAAACCTTGTGCTGAAACACATCCATGATGTAACAGCTCATGCTGGAAGAAACCACATGCTGGCTCAACTCCGTCAAAGATTCTGGATCCCCGGAGCAAATGGAGCCATTAGAAACTTTCTGCTCAAGTGTGTTACTTGCAAAGGGCCTGCAGGCAAGCAATTAATGGCTGATCTGCCAAGATGCAGGATTTTGCCAGATGATCCTCCATTCACAAGAGTTGGAGTCGACTACTTTGGCCCATTCCTGGTGAAGAGAGGAAGAAGACAAGTAAAGATATGGTGTCATTTTTACTTGTCTTGCCATACATCTGGAAGCTGCATCCTCGCTGGACACTGATGCATGTCTTAATGCAATCAGAAGGTTTATTGCCAGAAGAGGGCAGGTCAAAGAGATGTACTCTGACAATGGAACCAACTTTAAGTTGGCAGACAGTGAATTGAAGAGGTGCATTAAAGAATGGAACACCAGCAAGATTGTCAAACACTTGCAACAAGAGAGTGTGCAATGGCATTTTAACCGACCAACAGGATCCTATCATAGAAGAAGTTGGGAACGACTAATCCGTTCCGTGAGAAAAATCTTGAGTATGAGAGTGAAAGATGATGATGACGGAGGTCTACACACATTGCTGTGCGAAGCTGAGGCCATTGTAAACAGCAGACCCATCACAAAGGCTTCGTCAGACTTGAACGACTTAGAGGCCTTAACACCCAACCACCTGTTATTGCTCAAGGTCAAGCCTGACTTACCGCCAGGGGTGTTCAATAAGGAAGACCATTACGCTAACCGCAGGTGGCGACAGATTCAGTACCTTGCGGACATTTTTTGGAAACAGTGGTCGAAGGAATACCTCCCACAGCTCCAGGAACGCCAATGGTGGTCCACACCTCGAAAAAACTTCTGTGTTGGTGATGTGGTGTTGATTGTGGAAGACACTTCACCCAGAAATTCATGGCTGCTTGGAAGAATTGTGGAGACTCTTCCTGAGAAGAAAGGCCGTGTTTGCCAGGTGAAGGTCAAGACCAAGACCAACAACCTTTGTTGACCAATAACAAAGCTATGTCTTCTTCAGGAATCAGAGAACAATTGATAGACTGAATGTGAAGCCAAATACTGGTTCTGGACGGATGGAAGAATAATAACAGTTCTTTTGCTTTAACTAATATTGTGGCATGTAGGCTCCTTTGATGTAAACATGTTATGAATAATTGTTTCAAGGAGTTTATAACAATTAGGGGCTGGTAATGTAGGAGCCTAAATGCAGTTCTGTGACATTTAGTTAAAACTGCCAATAAAAACTAATAAATGAGTAGTTATTTTAAAAGGACAGTTTATGTTCACAGTTATAAATTAATAAGGTAATTTATTTAGAGGGGATTAAGAGGCTGATTTACAGGTATGTTGGATTATTTGTGTGCTATTGTAATAAGTTGATCTCTTAAAGGGCATTTGATTTGTTTAAGATGGATAAAAACGTAATTTATGTGGCATTTCTAATGTATGGGAGCATGTAAGAGGTGATGGGGTTTTTGTTACTGCGATTTTAATTGAGGCCCATAAGGTCAGTTTCATCAGACCGTTGGGTACAGTGAGGGGGAGCCACACGGTTTTTTGACCTCTCTCTCTACTCTCTCTCATGTACGTTTTTGGATATGATGGACACATAACAAAAAATTTGGCAAATGTTCTGTATCACCATTTTGTGTTTTTAGTTTAAGTAAACGTTTTTAAATGTTTACAAGTGGTCCTGTCGATTTCTTCTTGCATGGATACGGATAACAACGAGGGGATTATTGAGAGCGTCAAGCCGAGCTCCACGGTGTGGAAACCTACAGTGTCAAGCAAGATACTCACTCTGGATGGCATTAACTTGGCCTCCAGTAACACTGTGAGAAATCTTGGAGTCAATTTTGATCAGGATATGTCCTTCAATGCACATATTAAACACATATGTAGGACCGCTTTTTTGTTTTTGCGCAATATTTCTAAAATTAGAAACATCCTTTCTCAGACTGATGATGAAAAGTTAATCCATGCATTTATTATTTCTAGGCTGGACTATTGTAATTCATTATTATCAGACTGTCCTAAAAGCTCCCTGAAAAGCCTTCAGCTGATCCAAAATGCTGCAGCTAGAGTACTGACAGGGACTAGAAAGAGAGAGCAGATTTCTCCCATACTGGCTTCTCTTCATTGGCTCCCTGTTAAATCTAGAATAGAATTTATAATCCTTCTCCTAACATACAAGGTCTTGAATAATCAGGCCCCATATTATAGCCCCATATTACCCCAATAGAGCACTTTGCTCCCAGACTGCTGGCTTCCTTGTGGTTCCTAGGATAGTTAAGAGCCTTCAGCTTTCAGGCCCCTCTTCTGTGGAACCATCTCCCAGCTTGGATTTGGGAGACAGACACTCTTTCTATTTTTAAGATTAGGCTTAAAACTTTCCTTCATGGTCAAGCTTATAGTTAGGGCGGGATCAGGTGACCCTGAACCACTCCTTAGTTATGCTACTATAGGCCTAGGCTGCTGGGGGGTTCCCATAATGCACTGTTTCTTTTCATTCACTGTATTTACTTGTTTATACTCCGTTCTGTATTTAATCATTAGTTATTATTATTCTCTGGCTCTCTTCCTCAGCTTGTCTTTTGTCTCATCTCTCTCCCCTCAGCTCAACCGGTTGCAGCAGATGACTGCCTCTCCCTGAGCCTGGTTCTGCCAGAGGTTTCTTCCTGTTAAAAGGAAGTTTTTCCTTCCCACTGTTGCTGAGTGCTTGCTCATAGGGGGTCGTTTTGACTGTTGGGTTTTCTCTGTATTACTGTAGGGTCTTTACCCACAATACAAAGCGCCTTGAGGCAACTGTTTGTTGTGATTTGGCACTATATAAATAAAACTGAATTGAACTGAATTGAATTGAATTGAATAATTACTGTTCAAAGGACAACATGTCAAACCCTGATGATGTCAATTGTTGCATGCATGTTGCAGGATACAGAGTTCTTGCATAATAAGTTGATCTTTAAAATATTATGTTGATTACAACAAATATTTCTACAATTATAAGAGACATCTATGAACAAAATAATACAAAATAAAGGTCCTTTATATTGTATTTTAACTGTTTTATTTCATACTCAATTTTGTCATCAAGGGGGTGGGACAGGAGATACATGGCATTTGAGGGGTACTCCAAAAAAGAATTGGAGCAGTTTCTTTAGAGAAATTTTTATTCTTTGTTTATTGTTTTTAATGCGTAAAATTAAAGTGATTTTTACAGCACACCAGGAACCTCATTAATATCCCAGACACTGCCTCTCAGGGTCCAGTTTTCGTGGACTCATGAGTCTCATGTTGGGCCACTATTGTACAGACAGGTCTGGAAATCTCTGCTGTACATAACAGATAATTTTCTCTTTGACCTGCTGTGGCAACTTCTCTTTTCCATTGGTGCTGCTCCAGTTCACCCTCCTCGCCCAGTTCAGATACGTTTCAAACAGCGTCGGAGCCATGAAAACATTTGCGGCATAGTGGTGGGTGGTATAGAGCCACAAAAATCACTCTTTATAAAATTCCTCGTCGTAATCGGCGGTCAAAGCCCTCATGTTTGGGAGTTGGGTGGTGGATATAGGTGGTATAGTGACCAATGAGGGGATGACAATAGGGTCCTCCCTGGGCGCTGCTGTGGTTCTCAGTAGAGAAGGTGGGGAATTGATGAGGAGGAAAAGCCATCGTGCTGGCTTGGTGGACCTGGATTTTGTTGATGACAGGATGGTTGGTTCATCCTCTCTGGCTGGTTGGTGTAAACGGACGAAGATGGAGAAGGGACCGGGAGAGCCAGCCGTCGGTCTGCTATAGCCGGTCTGGTGGCACCTGATGGGGGATAAAAAGTGGGTCCTCTCTGTGCGCTGAAGAGGTGGGGATATAATATGTACCGTTTTGGAAAAGCTGACACCTGGCAACACTGTCACGCGGATGTGTTTCCAAAACATGCAGTCTTTTCATCATGTTGTCCAATGTAACTCTTAAAGTAGCACATCCCTCACACTCTACCAGTGGTCCAGGCGCAGGCACAGCGGGGCGTTTAAGCCTTGCCTTAATGGCACCTAGCCGTTTTCTTATGTTGCATGGTTCACAAACATAATGACATATCTGGGTGTGGACTGGGCCCACTCCTTTACCTGTGTGAATGGTAGAAGCCTTTGAGGAATAATAAAAAATATCGGTGTTAGTTGTGTGTCATGCAAAAGCATGTAGGTCTATTTCAACACAGTGCATACAATATAAAGTAGACAATTGCAAAACCTAAAGCTGTGTCAGCGGCGTAGATGATTTTTCTTTTTTATCTGTGGTGATGGCATCTTATGCTGGGTGAAATCATGATAATATGTTATGCCACGTCATAACGGAAACATCATACTTCAAGAAATTCAGAAATTACTGTATGTGTTAGTGTCTTCTTACCTTTGATGCAGGACGTTTTGGTCCGGGTTGGTAGAAATTTGGTGCTTCCATCCTTGCGATGAGTGCGTGTCAAAAATGCAGAAAAGTGACATTTTACTGACTGCCCACTCTATTTATCTTTGAAATTGCACTTCTGAAGAGGTGTGAATGGTGTTCATTGGTCGGACTACCTGTAGGAGCAATTGGCCGATAGCAAACATCTGTTTGGGTTTGACCATTGGCATACTCTGCAAATACATATTGTCAGCCTCATACTGTCCAACTGCTGTTGCTACATTGGAGCAGAGATGATGAACATCAGCAAGAACTCCTGACAGATCCAGCTCATGAAGGCAAATAGAAAATCGGCATGGGAGATTCAAAGGTATTTTGCAAGCCAGGGAATCGAAGTGTCACTGCAATGTATGTGCTACCACTACAGGGAAAGACAATGCCAACCCCCAAAACCAAGGAAGCAGAGTGGAAAATGAAACCGGTTGCTGTAATATATGTTTTGCTAAAATGTATAACTTACAAGGAGTCTTACAAAGTGTTACTGATACTTTGGCAAATGCATGTACTGTGACTGTCTCAAGATATATTGTTTGCACGTACAAACATTGACATGTAAAATAAAAGCAACATGACTGTAACAATGTGTGTGTTTTTGTCATGATAATCTCAACGCAAAGTCAGAACAAACTGATGAATGACAGAACAAGAAGAAATGATATAGCAAATTCATAAAATAGATGTCACTTTTTATTAATCACATGACTGCATATTTAAAAAGTATTGTCTCCCCATGTTGGACTGTATTAGCACTATTAAGTAAATCTGGCAAATGTACTGTGATAAAGAAAATACTCTTATTAAAGTTCATTAAAGCCTTTGCAAAGAGGAAAAAAGTTCATTTAATTACACTGGAAAAAATTAGCAAAACAGATGAGTTATCTATTTGGAATGTGTAGGGGGGAATATACAGTCTAGCGGACGACTGTGGATTTTTTTTCTTCTTCTTGTCCACAGGCAAGATGAAGGCTCATAATTCACTTCAATTAAAAGGTGACAGAGTGTCAGTTAATGCAAACGATGTGCATCAGTGACCAATGAAACGAAAAAAGTAACAGTTGCTAATGTCTTCTTACAGCTAAGGACAATAGAAACAAGTATTAGTATTTTAAAAGTAGCAGTTGCAAAATATCTTCTATCCCTTAGTCTAATGGACAGAAGATATTTCCTCTCTCTGTCTCTCTCTGAGGACAGTACACAGTTCACACCCTGGACATGGAGGGGGAGCTTTGTGTGAAGAGTTGGAAATAGTGGTCAGTGGGGGCTGGGAAAGTTGTTTGCATGGAAGATCGGGTTGAATGCTAATGACGTGCTGATTCTCTCCTACACTATAGTACTTGTAAGCATACACAAAATTTTTCGCACCTATAAATAAATACATACTGCAGTAGAAGGTTGAACAATGTTTGACAGGGACATGTGCAATATGTTTTTGCATTTGGAGTATTCCTTGTACAGCGCATCATTTTTGGAATATTAAAAATTACCCAAACAAAGGAGGCACACTGTACTAAGATTAGCAACAGACAGTGCACTGAGTAATGCTGAACATGTATGACAGTGATCGTTGGCACTATGGGCGTTGCTGAAATATATCTGGAAAGACAGCGTGTAAATGGCCTGGGATTATTCCTCGTTGTTGTAAGTGCAGGCCTAAATCTTTGGATCCCTCCTGTACAGAAGCTTTCCTCTGCCTAAATGTTTAAAACAGTGCTCCTTATATTTCTGGCAAATGTCTGTAGAGCACAATACACACACGCAAGCTATATTGTTGCTCTGTCAGACATGCCCTCTTGTATCAGATCTATTGTAAACCCACCGTGATGTCCTGCTTCTGCTGCCTGGTGTCAAACCTGATTTGCATGACAGTATTGTCCCATCTGTCCTTCAAAATCAGAGAGGTGTGCCTTCTCATAAATGTGTACTGCCAGTGAAGATAAACTGATTGATAAACATGAATCCTGCTTTTTGGAATACACAGCATAGTCGCACATTAAGAACTTGGCATGCACAAAATCAGGCATGCCCCACTGTAGTGACTACTTTGTCCTATATTGTATTCTAGAGAGGACCGTAATGTGCAAAACATTGTATTCCATAGGACATGGAAATAGTTAACAAGATCTTGATCTCATCAGGACAGCGTTTACTGATATCATAAATCTAGTGAGCAGGAGGGAGTTTTTTTCTCAGCTTTCTTTTGTTTTTAATGCACTGTACATTCACTATTAGAACAGAGCCCCTCAATACACATGCGCACACTGTATTGTTGCACAATTCCACCGCTCTCTGTCGGACTTGCCCTCTTGTATTACATCCCTTTCCTGACAGGACACAGCAATAATTACTTCATGTTTAAATTTATATTTTCACTTTTGTTTAAAAACATTTGCAGTGCCATTTTATGCTTTCATGTTCATCATTCAGCAAAAACCATGGAGCACAAGCATCACTTTCTGTGTTCTGTTTTGCTTGTTCAGCATGCACAACCTCTACTTTATTTGCTGCAAGTGAATATCTATGTCAAATATCTATATCAGTGCTTTACAGAAAGATTCCCCTTTATGATTTTTTTAGAATCATAGAACCCCTGAGCAAACATAAAATGTATGAATATACAGCATAGCGGGCTGTAAATGAATGCACTTTCATTATCACTGTTCATCCTGGTGGATAAACAAGACATTACCACCATTTTCCCCCAAATGCTGCTTGTTTCCACCTGTGGCCACACTGCCTATGTCACAAGCAAGGGATCTTGTTTTGGCCAAGGATCGGCCAAGGTCCCATCATGGATCGGCCGGCCATTTTAAGTGGCTTCATCTGTATAGAGCAGGCCTAAATTTTGTGTAACAGAGCGAAGGAGAAAATGACCCTTCAACAACTCCTGTCTTAGCCAAACCTCATAAATCCACTAAGGAAAACTCTTCATTTACAAAAACAGAGAGGAAAATAGCAATCAGGGAGCTTACAGGTCAAGTGGCATCACTCTTGTAAACTGACAGAAAAGATGATAGTGTTGGTCAAGATAGGGTGAATGCAGTTGTTTTGAAGAGACCAAAGAGACGCTGTGTAGCATGTCAGCAGAATCAAAGTGACTGCAATCATTGCTTTAAATGTGGTAGTGAGACACACTGGGCAAAGGGGTGCAGAGTAAGGGGGGACACAGAAGCAGTTGGGAAACTGAAGGGGGTTGTGACTGGGCGACATGCCATGACCTTGAATCCAAAGTCCCAGAATAACCAAAATCCGAAAATTAGCTCACTCAGCAGTCGGGTAAGCCCACACAGAAAGCAGATGGCAAAGAAAAGAAAAACTAGTCAAAATCCTTCAGAGTCAAGAGATTCTCGTCCCAGTACTAATGATCAAGGACCTGGTACAAAAACCAATAATAGGGTTTAATGCCATTGAGGAAGTAATGAGAGAAAGAGAGAAGCAGAGTAAATATAGTGAAAGAATAGCTTTACTCAGATTTCACTAAGGCTAGGGTTGAGAAAGGCAGAAGGACTGCTGAACCTAATACTGGGAGCAACAACTGAGAATCTTACATACCCTGACTGGACGTGCACCGGTTGTAGTTCCAGGAGGAGAAACACAGTGCATTAGCTGTTCCCTTAGAACAGATTTAAAGGTGAAGGCTGAAATGCTTTTCAAACCTGAACCTGAGTCTTTTATGGGAGGAGGGACTAAAATAGACTGTCAGGTGATCAATGTTTCCTGCTCAATGGGCAGAGCAAACATCTATGTAAGAAATACCACACACCATGACATCTCAGTGCCACATAGGACCCTGATGGGAAGCATACAGAGAATAGCAGACTGTCGCCCAGTGTACACAGAAGAAAATTAGGTGAATACAATAGTGGTTGAAAACATTGAGACCCCACCTAATTCAACCACAGAAGAGCCTCAGCGTGACTCTGAAGGTGAACTGTTGGATCCACCGGTCAGTGTCACTTGACCAGTGAGCAACAAGCAGCCATTATGGAAATGCTCAGGGAGGAGTCAGGTGCTTTTGCTAGACACAAAGTTGAAGTAGGCTACATTAGACACCTAAAAATGGACATTAAGCTAGCTGATGACGTTCCAGTGGCCAAAGTTTATAGCGCCATACCTTGACCACTATACGATAAGGTAAAGAACCACATCCAGGACTTCAGAACAAGGGCTTCATGTGCAAATCCACCTCCCCATATGCATCAGCAATGGATTGTGTTAGGAAAAAAGATGGGAGCTTAAGACTGTGCATTGACTACAGGGGGCTGAATAAAAAAACAATCCCAGACAGGCACCCCATACCATGCATTCAAGAGATACTCGATGGGCTTGGTGGAAATGCATGGTTCAGTGTGCTGGATCAAGGGAAAGCTCACCATCAAGGTAGCATCAGTGAGGACTCTAAAAAGTTCACAGCCTTCATAATGCCATAGGTGCTGTATGAATGGAACATGATTCCATTTGGCCTCACAAATGCACCTTCAGCTTTTCAGCATACTATGGAAGAGAGCCTGGAAGGCCTCAGAGACAAAATATGCATTCCATACTTAGATGATATTCTGGTCTATAGCAAGCCATTCACACAGCATGTTGAGGATGTGAGGTCAGTTCTCCAATGTCAGCGAAGCTGGGGAATCAAACTAAGATGAGACAAATGTCACCTGTTCAGGAATGAGGTGTGCTATGTCGGAAAGGTGATCTCTGCTGAAGGCTACAGAATGGATGAGTGGGAAATAGCTGCAGCACAGGCGCCCAAAACAAAACCCCTATCAACATTAAGGAACTGCGTAAGCTTCTTGGGTTCCTGGGGTATTATTTAAGTCATGTCCAAGATTTTTCTCATCATGCAAAATGCCTGTATGACTTGCTGTCAGTGAATGGGAAAACAAGCCCTGATACAAATTCAAATGACCAGGCACCTAGGGGAGGACAAACCCCCAAGCCAGAAAAACACTTGGTCTGATACTCAACAGAAAGCCCAGAACTACCTGATGTTTTGACTAACCCACCTGTAATGGCTTATCCTAAGTTTGAAGACCCATTCATCTTGCACAATGATGCTTGGCAAGAGGGATTGGGAGCAGTCCTATATCGGAGACAGGAAGGCAAACTCAGAGTTATTGGGTATGCCTCACGAACATTGACACCAGCAGAGAAAAACTACAGGTTGCATTCAGGAAAACTGGAGTGGGCAGTGATCTACAGGTTTAGGGAGTATTTGTTTTACGCCCCTTCTGTGACAGTGTATGGTGATAATAACCCAGTCACTTATGTTTTGAGCACAGCCAAACTGAATGCAATGGGACATTGCTGTGTGTCTGGACTGGCTGATTTTAACACAACTCTGAAATACTGGCCAGGAAGAAGCAATATAGATGCAGACTTCCTGTCCTACACACCTGTGAGTATGGAGTCATACATGAGTGAGTGTACAGAGCACTGCCCTCCTGAAGTATTAGGTGCAATACTTAGTGCAGTAGAGAAACTGAACCAGTGTCAAATGGACTGGGTCTCACCTATCACCTGCAGCCAACACTCTCAGGAGATAGCTGCTCATGATGGGCCTGACACAAGAGTAAAACACTCCGAGCTGTTACAAGCACAACTTCAGCATCCTAATATCGTGTGTCCTCCACTTGAAGAAGTCTGGAGGGAGACCAAACAGGGGGCTCATAACCAAAGAAAGTACTGAAGTCAAGCAACTCTTACATGAATGGAACAGACTGTGTGTTTCCCATGAGGGTCTGCTGAAACACAAAACTGCAACATAAACTGAAACTGTTCTGCCAAAACAATAAACTGCTGTACAAATAACTTCACTGTGAGACGGGTCACCTTCAGGGTAGAGCGGGTTTTACATCTTGCTAGGAGCAGATTTTACTGGCCGGGAATGCAAAAAGACATTGAGTTTTTATAACCAAAGTCTGTTAATGCAGTGTTCAAAAACAATCCACACTGCAGAGCAGAGCCCCCGTGTGTCATGTACCTACAACAGCACCATTTGAAATGGTTTCCATAGACTATCTTCACCTTGAAAAAGCAGGGGTGGGTATGAGTATATATTGGTGATTATTGACAGCTTCACTAAGTTTGACCAAGCCTACCCAACCCATAACAAATCAGGCAAAAGTGCAGAAAAGAAAATCTTTAATGATTTTTCCTTGAAGTTAGGGTTTCCTGCTAAAATACACCATGATCAAGGCAAAGAATCAGAGAATCAGTTATTCAGGCAGCTGCAGAAATATTCAGGAATTTGGAACTCATCAACAACTCCCTATCACCCACAGGGGAAACCAGCAGAAAGATTTACTTGTACCTTGTTATCAATGCTGCAGACCCTGGATGAGGAGAAGAAAGGAAATTGGAGCCACCTTGCAGCCACAGCTCTGAGCAGCAGCCTCAACAATGGAGGTGGATTACATGGTCCATTCAGACTCAGTGTCCTCAGCCTCCCTCGGAATGCTGTTAAAGTTCTGCAGGTGGTAGGAGTTGAAGATCTCGCTGACTGGGGCCTCTGCCAGGCAGCACAGTATGTTTAGGTGCACCGGGTTTGGGTCTGTCATTCCCTGCCACCTGATTCAACTCACCACCAGGTGGTGATCAGTTGACAGCTCTGCCCCTCTCTTCACTTGAGTGTACAGAAAATATGGCCGCAGTTCTGACTGATACAATTACAAAATTGATCATTGACCTATGACCTAGGGTGTCCTGGTGCCATGTGCACTTGGACAAACCTACCTGGCCCTGTGCAAAAAGTATTTGCCATCTAAACCAAATCACTGGTTGTGCCACCCTTGGCAACAAGAACTACAATAGAACATTTAAAATAACTGGCAACACGTTTTTCATATGGCTGTGGAGGAATTTTGGCCCACTCTTCTTTGCAGAATTGCTTTAATTTAGCCAAATTAGAGGGATTTGAGAATGGTCATGCCATGTTAAAGCATCTCAATCTGATTTAATGAAATCTGATGAAGTGTTGTGTTAGTTTTGTGCCAGATGTAATGAGACATGTACCTTTTGCATCGTTAGTCCACAAATATATTTTCCAAAAGTCTTGGGGATCATCAAGATGCTTTTTGGCAAATGTGAGACAAGCCTTTGCCTTTTTTGTCAGCAGTGGTGTTCACCTTGGAACTCTGGGCATTTTGCCTATTCTCGTTCTTATTGTTGAATCATGAACACTGACTTTTGCTGAGACCAGTGAGGTCTGTAGTTCTTTAGATGTTATTCTGGGTTCTCTTGTGACTTTCTGGATGAAACGTTGATGCGCTCTTGACTTAATTTTACTAGGCCAGCCACTCATGGGAAGGTTCACCACTGTTCCTAGTTTTCTCCATTTATTAATGGCTCTCACTGTGATTTGATGGCGTGTCAAAGCCTTAGAAATGGTTTTGTAACCATTTCCAGATTGATAGATGTCAATGACTTTGTTTCATAATTGTTATCAAGTTTCTTTAGATCATGGCATGATGTGTTGCTTTTTGAGATTTTTAACTTACTTCACTTTGTCAATCAGGTTCTAAGGGATGTCTTGATTCCACAGATCTGGGAGTAATCAGGCCTTGGTGCAGCTAGTAAAACTGAACCCAGTGGGTTCGAATTCCATCTTGGCCCAGATCCCTCCCTCCCTCTCTCTCAGTGTGGAGTCTGCATGTTCTGCCGTGTCTGCATGGGTTTTCTCTGGGTACTCCGGTGTCCTCCCACAGTCCAAAGACATGCACTTACTGGGGTTAGGTTAATCGGAAACTCTAAATTGCCCATAGGTGTGAATGAGAGCATGAATGTGAGTGTGGATGTTGTCTGCTCTCTGTGTTGGCCCTGCGACAGGCTGGCATCCTGTACAGGGTGTACCATGCCTCTTGCCCTATGTCAGCTGGGATAGGCTCCAGCCCCCCCCGTGACCCTGAACAGGATAAGTGGAAGTGAATGGATGGATGGAATCTGGAATACACTGTTCAAAAAAATAAAGGGAACACTTAAACAACACAATATAACTCCAAGTAAATCAAACTTCTGTGAAATCAAACTGTCCACTTAGGAAGCAACACTGATTGACAATCAATTTCACATGCTGTTGTGCAAATGGAATAGACAGCAGG
>JAMQGT020013832.1:0-56835 GCA_024447675.2 Pterophyllum scalare | reverse complement strand
ATGTACATACCTACTTCGTTCAGTTACGTATTGCTGAAAGGCTCAACTCTGGAAACCCCACAGTGTACGCGTGGTGCTTTTTCATTCCAAGTACTTTGATGGTCATCTCCAAGGACTCGCCACTGGAATGTCCATGCCTACATAGAGATTATCCCATGATATAAAGCAATTACACATAGAATACACAGACACGAAAGACTTCTGCTCACATGCATGTGCCCAGCCACACCCTAAAGCTCGCCTTCAAAACACACTGAGTCTAGTAAAGTGCTG
This sequence comes from Pterophyllum scalare, assembly GCA_024447675.2. Lineage (NCBI taxonomy): Eukaryota > Metazoa > Chordata > Actinopteri > Cichliformes > Cichlidae > Pterophyllum > Pterophyllum scalare. Next base: position 56,562 of record JAMQGT020013832.1, on the reverse strand, counting down.
CTGTCAGCAGAGGAAAGGTCACTGGCATTTTTGCTCACTCGCTCTGCAAAGCCAACATGTGCAGCAGCGTCTGTCATTAGCCAGTGGTCCGGTGAGGCAGACTGATGCACAGCAAGAGAGAGGAGGACGTGCCAGATACTGCAGATGGACGATGCACTGAAAAGAAAGATTTGTTTAAGAAGAGCATATGCAGACTGTACAAGCGGAAAAACTGCAGACATTTGTTGCAGTCTCACAAAGACCAGACCTGTAGTTTAACCTGACAGCTTGCAGTTTCTGCACTGGTGCAGTGCTGCCAGGTTTACACCTTCTTATAGTTAATGTTGTAAGCTGTACCCAAGGGTTTAGCTAAACACTAGGAAAGACACCTGCAGCCAGTGAACTGCTGTCAGCAGTTTGAATGAAGCACATGTTTTCTTCTGGCTACTGTTGACTGAAGCACTTGATAATGTCATGTACAGTATAAACGATAGACATAAGTCCCACGTCTCAGAAGGGAAGCCTCTGAGCAAATGCTTTAAAGCTATTTAATGGCCAGATGGTCGTAGCTACAGTGACATCAGTCACTGGTTTCCAAATTCCCATTTTGAAACTTTGAGATTAGTGTTTTCAGCCTCATCTTGGCATTTTAAAACTGGTTGTAATGAGGAGTGGGGGCAACAGTGAACTGCATGCTCATTGGCTAAGGACTTGTGATGACAAGTCACAAGAGCATACCCTGGAAAATCCTACTGACACTTAGAAGAACCGTGAATTATAAAATGGACTTAATTGTTTTTTTTTTTTTAAATTCAGTACAACCCAACATGAGTGACTGAAACCATAAACTCATCAGCTCTGGGAACTGAGGTCAGTTCCCAGAGCTGATGAGTCCCCAATAGACATCCATAAAACCAGGAGTCCTTTTGCAACCAGAGGCATCGCCCCTGGGTGGATATTAATAAGAATGCAGGTTTAAGTCACTTTTGCACTGGCTTCCTGTTCCAGATCTGGAAGCTACATCTATATGGTTGCAAAAATAGCATTTCATGTATGAAGGTATTTTTGTGGCTATATAGACACATACTTTCACCTTGTAGTGGTGATTCTGGCTGAAAGCAAAAAAGAAAATCTCTGCAGAACAAATTGCACACTGCTGCAGTGTTGCAGAGGTGGAGTGAGGCTGGTTGAGTGTGACCACACAGTCATCCCCACACACACACACACACACACACACAGAAAGACTTTGCCTCCAGACATGGGGTCAACTCCAAAGGCCTTGCGGATTTCATGGTTACTTCAGCTTCCCACCACCAGTGGCAGCCAGTTTTATGATTTCTCCAGCTTAGCATATACTTTTCATTAAAGTAAATCAACCTTTAAATCACACTGGGAATCAAAGTGGGAAGATGTCAGTGGGAAAGCATCAAGACTGGTCTAAAATGTGTTTCTTGTGCCATACTGCTCTACACAGCAAAACAAATGTCATTATGACACCGATGTGTTAAATGCCCTTACAGTATTACTGGCTTGTAGACAAATATGATGCAAAATTTCCCCTTCAAAAAAGTAAAAATCATCATCAGTGAATGTGCTTCCTGTGCAGCATTTTAACAAAAGGAAGGCACAATTTAATCACACAATCAGCATTTCAAGCCATTGCTTTTAACAACGGAAGCAACACTTCAACCAAACTGACATGTGAGGTTTATGCTGAAATGTGAACAGACTGAGTAAAGTCCCTGGGGGGGGGGGGGGGGTCTGAACTTGTGCATGATGGATAATCACTTCTGCAAAACAAGTCAAGGCTTAAGTTGCCGCCTGAGGCTCCATGTGCTTCTTCATATTATAACAGAGCAAAATGTGTAAGTGTGTCAATAACACGCATGCAAACGACGGAGATGAGGCACCAGCCAAACAGGGCAGTCAGTAAACGAGCAGGGAGGTCCTACTCTGTGCGGTCAGGTCGGGTTCAGAAACACAACCTGATCCAGGAGGCATGCAGTCCACAAGCCGACACAAAACCGATCACTGTCTGTTGCACAACAGCAACACAAAGCTGGCCACGCCTCTTATCTTTCCTCAAACAAGCCAAAACAAAAGAGGGGTCACTTAAGTTCATGCATGCAGTAATACATGCTCATAGTCTGACCCCGAGGGGGATACTAATGCAGACTTATGTTTTCACAGATGAACATGAAAATCAGGTCTGGATCCACTGGATTAATACATAATTATCACATGGGTGCAGTTAGACGTGACTGAATTTAAGTTACATGAAGTTACAAAGCTGTATGACAGCTTCCAAATGAGCCACCTTATCAAGTGGCTCAGCTACAATGTGCCCAATCCACATTAAATACAATATCTATAATTAATACTCAATACTTGTGCCATCAGTGATTGATACCCATGTGTAAAACTGGGTTGTAACTGACATTCTTCATCTTTTGTAATAATTAAACTAATGGGTAACAGGAAAAATGGGGCACCAATATTGGATCAGTACTCTGAGCTGTGCTAATGAGAAAAAGATCTGGATCTGCTCATCCGTGCTGTGTGTTGAGGCTGCAGAGGAGCCTTCTTAAATCCAAGGAAGCCATCCTGAAGGCAATCTGACACAGCTTTAAATGATTTTCAAAATAGGAGACTGGATGAAACAAGGGAGGAATTTCATTCTAATATTTAATCAGCCAGTGATTGTTGCATCGTGGGAACTGTAGGAAGTCGTTTTTAGAGGTCAACTCATACTAAAGGCCTAAACGCCATCATGCATTTTCAGCTTTTAATTCTCCTCAAAGTCATGCACACTTTTGAAAAGTAATACATTATTTTTGTCCTTCATTTGAGCTTTTCAGAGGAAATCCATCCAGTTATCAAATACAGTCAGGCCATATTTTCTGGAGAGAGATGAGCCGTGTCATTTACAAATGAAATGCGGAATTTCGATTTATTTCCAAAGGATTTGGATGGTGGCAGAGATTTTGGAGAAAACACCAAAAATGACACTGTGTGTGGCTTTGATACCACAAGAAGTGAGCAAGTATGTAGTTTACAGTTGTTTTCCTTAAGTGACTCTTTAACGGAGCAGTGAAAAACTGAGCAACTGTTACTGGTGACAAACACAGACATTTGTTTACCTTCTTACAGGGGAGTTGCTTTCCTTGAGGTTTAGCTAAGACTACGGCCCCACCAACAAGTGGACGGGAGGAAACGCTCTGTGCACTGATGTAAACAAACTATCTCTTGATATAAATCTGTTGGTGACCATGAGAGAGCGAGAAAATAAAAAAAAGGGAAGGATCTAAAAACAGAAGTGTTGGGCAAGAATTGCACAATTACCCATTTTAATCTCTGGTCAAGTCGGAATATTTTACTCAACAAACACAGTGGTTTAAGTGAAGACAGGAACACCACATGCTCAGCACTTTCGTGTTTGTGTGGCTGCGCAGAACATAAACAAAGCTAAATGTTTGTGCAGCGAGCTGCAGTGAAGCAGGCCCCGACTGGAAGGACAGAGGAGGGGAATAATGAGGGAAAAGTGCCACGCTAAGGCAATCATTTTCAAGTCTGCACTGGCTTTCCCATACCAACACCACCATCCAACAGTAACATGAACACACAGCCTCCCAATCCCAAACACTGAAAATGATCACAAGCACAGGCTGAAAGCTCGATGATGGACCGTCGTCTTTGTGTATGCAACACTGAGGATCAGTTTTTTTTCTCCTCTTGTTTTGTTGTTGCTCTATCTTTCCAGAGCTGAAATTGTTCCAGCCAACAGGATTTACTAAGAAATGATTACATCCCAACATGTCCTGCTGGGAGATTCCCAGATTCACTGGTTAAAAAATTTTTTTTAGTTCCCTCTCCCTCACGCAGATTAAGGAAGCATGAAACCAATAAGAGGTAAGAAAAGATTTTGTTTTCTTCAGAAAAGTCATGCATGTCACAATTTAAAAAGAGAGTGTGGTAATAATGATTGCAAAAACAACTGCTAAGTCTATAAAATGCTACAACAGCGGCCTCTGTTACAACAAAAACTCCTGCCACCTATACAGTGATTCCCAACAAGGAATAACAAGTACCCCAGGGCATATTTCTGCAGTAGCCAGAGAGTCCGTAAATCAACTAATCTGAAAAAAATAAAAATAAATGAGTGAATGAACAGGTTAGAGCAGAAAAGTTAACAGTAAACTAGCAGTAATGGATAAGCAGATATGCTGAGCTTTTGGCTAATAGCTCTTTGGGAATCACCTTACAGGGTTCTAACCAGAAAAAAAATTCACAGCCTGGAGATTTTAGAGGACCAGAGGACCGGGAAGAGTTGCTTGCCTAAAAGTAGTGGACACATGGTTTTATACAACCAACAGTGAAATGCTGAGCTGAAAATAATCTAGCACCAGTTTAAAGTTTATTTATATGATCAAATATCACAGCCCTTCTCACAAATACTTATCTAAGAAAATAATAAAAATGCACTAAATAACCACATTTAAAAGCAGGAGACAATCTTGCCACTAAAAGCCAAAAAGCTGATGATGGTGATTTTCTTTTTTGGGCCAAAACACAGGTCTTGATATAAACTTGATAAGCACTCACACAAGCAACAGCAGCGTTTGACAAACAATTTTCTTCACTCTGTCATGAGCACCTGACTGACTGACACACGCACACACATATCAACTCTTCACTCATAGAGATTGCAGTCTTTTAAATTCCCTCCTTATGCACTTAGTCTCCGTGAGCTTGTTATCATATATTGTATTTTAAACAGTCTACCACAAGAGTCTGCACACACGGACTCTAGTCGGGCTAATCAGAGCATGTATGATAATTAACAGGATGACTGGCTTTCTTATGGTGAGCCTCTCACCATGAGTGTCATGGAAATATACAGCGTTTGTGAAAAGTGGATGGAAAATCTGAAACTCAAAAGAATAAAGCAATCAGATTAGAGGAAAAATAAAATAAAATCGCATTTTAACTGAAAAACAATTATTGAAAACTTCAGATTTTACTAAGATCAACACCACTCATGTACAGTATGTTGATTAAATATACAGCTGCTTGGAGTAATTAGCATAAAGACTGAACCACTGAAAACTGCACTACACTGAAAGATACTATCTGGATCTAACCATAGTAACTACAGCTCAATCAGCAGCATATCTGCAATAATTTTGTGGTAGTACGGCTCTGCTCTAGGGCCTCCGCACTACAAGGGAAATAGAAAACTGGAGACAGGGGAGAGCAGCAGACTCCAGCACAGGAGCCAGAGCAGGCATCAGTAACAGAGGACACAAATTAAACAGCATGAAAAGGAGGAGCTGGACTGGAGCTGTGTTGCAAACAGGTTTGATGTCGGCATTTAATATGTTGGTGGTGTTTCCACAAGGTTTAGGGGTGTGTTTATGGGAAATTTTGACCATTCTTCCAGAAGTGGATTCTTTACACTTGGCGCAATGCAGTCAGACAAGTACTGTTCTCCTGGCAACCACCAAACCCAGACTCATCCATCAGACTGCCAGACAGAAGCGTGATTCATCATTCCAGAGAACACGTCTCCACTGCTCTAGAGTCCAGTGCTGCCGTGCTTTACACCACTGCATCTGACGCTTTGCATTGTGCTTGGTGATGTAAGGGTTGGATGCAGCTGCTCGACCATAGTAACCCATTCCATGAAGCTCTCTACACACTGTTCTTGAACTAATCTGAAGGCCACATGTTGTTTGGAGGTCTATAGCGATCGACTCTGCAGAAAGTTGGTGACCTCTGTTTAGTATGCTCTTCAGCATCCACTGACCCCACTCTGTGATTTTACGTGGACTACCACTTCATGGCTGAGTTGCTGTCGTTCCCAATTGCTTCCACTTGGTTATAATATCACCAACAGCTGACTGTGGAATATTTCACGACTGGACTTGTTGCACAGGTGGCATCCTATCAGGGTACCACGCTGGAATTCACAGAGCGACCCATTCTTTCACTAATGTTCGTAGAAGCAGTCTGCATGCCTAGGTGCTTTGCTTTACACACCTGAATTCAATGATTTAGATGAGTGTGTGAATACTTCTGGTAGTAGAGTATATATGTAATCACATCCAAAGAATGACATTTGAGAACTTTTGAGAATTTCTTTATAGACTCCCTTATGCAATCAATTGTGTGTGTGTGTGTGTGTGCGTGTCCAAGGTGTGCAAAAGTTCCAACGCCATGAGATTGGCATCACCGTTTTGCTATGTGCAACTGAAAAAACACATACCTGTACTGATAATAGATAAGCTGATAAGAATACAAGTCCAATGCATTGTTCAATCTGCAACCAGTTCAGTTCCCAAGATGTTTCCTGCGCTCACGTGATGTCTTCAGCACAGGTCCTAACAAATTCCTCATTACTTCCTGTCCCGTGAGGTGGCATACGACAAAAATGCGCAATTATGTTTCCTGCTGCTCTATAATATGTGTGGAACCCACAGTGAAAATTTCAGTTGCATTGGCTGATTTTTATCTGTTAATGCAGATTTCCTGGTGCCACTAGGTGGCGCTATAAGTGTGACCTAATATTGGCACATAATACAACTGGTCTAATACATTTGCTAAAAACTGTAGATGCCTCCAGACTTGGTTTCTCATCAAGCATGTGACATTTGGGACAGATTTGCACAATGAAAATTTGAGATGTAACAATCTCATCCACAGACATTTGTGATGCTCAGTTGCAAAGCGTTTGAGTTTTTGTTGAATGGCGTGTCCTGTGGCTAATGATCAGAATTCGCCATGGTAACACCGACACACCCTTCAACGAAAACAAATGTCTGTGGATGAGACTGATTCAATATGAAGCTGAGGCCTTTAAAACCCCAGGATGAGTTATGAAAAACACCTGGAAATGGTAAAAACTGTGCCAGAATTTAATTTAGGTCAAAGGTCTCCTGGACTTTTTCTAAATCTTTCAATGGCACACATGTGCACCAAATTTCATACACATTGCTCAGACTGTGTTGGTTAGACTTCTTTTTACAGCTGGTGCTATAGAACCATAATACATGTAAATTTCCACCAGACCTGATGGGTGTGCAAAATTTCACGCGTTTTTGAGCACGTTTAAGCCCTCAAAAAGGAGATTCACTTGCTGAAACAATAGAACAGAGCAGATACAACAAGGCCTACGCACTGTCGGTGCTCAGGCCTGAAATACACTTAAAGGTAGTCAAAAAGTGAAAGCCAATACAGACCCATTTTTAGAAAAAAATAAAATCTGAACTGACAAGACTTCAAATGATGCCCTGACATTGCCTTTGCAGATTTCAAAGTCTCATGTAAATTATGGAGAAGGTCTAAATGAGAACCAAATCCTCCATGTGTCCTTGTTCTTAGACATAAGGCGTTAAAATGCCATCTTTTATCAGAAGAGAAACAGCTGGAACATGGTGCAGTTAATAGAACAATCATCCAATTAGAAACCAATCCAATTTGTTTGTTGAACTCTCTGCAGCACTGAGAAAGGGACAGAATAAATAACCACATCCTGTAGTTAACTGAAACTTTGGCTGATGCCGTTTAATTGTGAATGGGCGTTTTATTGCTTTCGAGCCTCTGGGTTATCAGGCTGGTGAATTAAAACTATTGCACAAATCAAAAGCTGGCACTAAACACATCCACATTCCAGTCACAATTTTGCTTTGAAGAATATTATTAAAACGAAGATGAAAAAGCACCTAGAGGATCTGTCTTGACACGTGCTCCCTTCTGTTTTTTTTTTTGTCTTATTCTTTCCCTCATCCCAGATTGCACAATTTCACTCTGGAGAGGTGAAGGCCTGTCTGCCTGCTGCAAGCCACCATTGATCTGTGCCGGAAAACCGAAGCACAACAGCAGCACACGCATGGCAGGAGGCCAGGAGGCCTTTGTGAGCAAGTGCAGAGCATCCAATTCAAAGCGTCCACCATATACACTTTTAGTCTAGTAGAGTTTTTATTTTAAAAAAACAAAACAAAAAAACAAAAAAAAAACCCTCTGGGTGGGGATTTTCTGCAGAACAGTCCAGCTTTTTCCTCTGAACTAAACCTGGAAACACAAGAGGCTGTTCAGTCAGCCGTGTCAGCACACTTATAAATGTGACTGATAGCTGTGGTAACAATTTTGCATTTATATTGCACTATCAAAGAGCAGGCTCATCCACACTCAAGTGCCAACTTAACAAGCCCGCAGTAAGCACAGTGACATTTGCATGCTCATTGGCCATTCAAAGGGCAAAGCTGAGGGAGCGGCTTTAAGAAGCCGAGTGGCCTCAAGAGCCTTTTTTTGAGAAAGAGAACAGCACAAAGAGTGAAGTTAAAACACAAAAAGCCTTATTTAGTGAGGCAGAATTGGCAGGGAGCACTTGAAAGCTTCAGATGTTTTTATTTGATCCTTTTTTGTATGATAAGGTTTAAAGCTGCAACACAAGTCAATTTCTTGTAAAAACTACAAGTTCTTTGTACAAATGGACTCCAACATGAATATCAGGACTCTCTCATCTGTCAGATACACACAGTCTCCATTCTAGAAATACTCTGGCTTAGGCAGGAGGGCGTGGAAGATGCTCATTTGCCCGCTGGACAGTCACTGCTTTTCTTACAAACTTTGCACGGGGGAACTGGCCAGATAAAGGGCACCTAATGCCTGATTCAACTGAGATCACACATGCACCTAACTGGATTATATCTAGAGAAGTTCAGGGCTGCAGTACATGACTGAAAATGGTGTTTGACTCCACAACCTAGCCAATTTTTTTTTTCTCTAAATGTCACAAGAAATACAAGACCAATTTTTCTGAAATATTTAAAATGCAAAGAGAAATAACCCTGTAATGTGCTCAAGTCTGAAAAACTTCTGTTTTACATGGAACTACATATTAATAGGCTACTTGTTTAAATTACTTTGGATGGGTATGTGTATATATGATGTGTATATGTATAAATCATTTGCACTTTAGTCTGGATGCCAAACTTTATTTCATTGTTTGAAGAATATACTTTTTACCCCCTTTGCTCTTTATCCTTTACCACAAAAAGGACAAACAAGTATTCAGCAGTGATTGATAATGGAAATAATGACTATATTCAGCATCTTATACACCCACTCCATGTGATTTGAGATTATGAGTTTAGTTGCGCAACAATCTGCAGACGAGCAAAGCTGCACGAGGCCAAATTTATCCTATAAAACCCCACTAATGCTTTTAAAGGAAAGTGGATCACACCGAAAACAGTCGGAGCAGCATATTTCCTTCTGACATACAGGTTAACAGCTGGTTGTAACGACAGATCCAACGATCAAACTAATACAAATTACCTCATGGAGGCGTTTGGCATGGTTCCTGGCGTCAATATGAAGGAGCTCATGATAATCTCTTCACAAGAAGCAGGCTTTATTGTAGGCATTACTGTTAATATTAAAGAGTAGGCCTTCCTCTCTTAGCACATGTCTGTGACGACGTGCTTACCAAATTAATCACATTACCACTTTCAAATATATAAAAACAAACACATTAAACACAAAAGGCAAGTAAGGAAGCCTTCAAGAAGGCAGTGATTTAGTGGTGGGCAACTTAACCTAGAAGTATTTCTATTTATACGCGTACAATGACGGCATCTCAATCCACACAACTGCACCCTATATGTATCTATAAATACATACATAAATAAATCTAATCTGCAGCAGTTTTAGTCCAGATTGGTACATACAACTTGCCAAGCATCACTCTCGGAAGTATGTTAATTGTATATATACACAGATCACATGATAAGATAAGACAGCCTTTATTGGCCCCACGGTTGATAAAAATCACATTGTTACAGCAGCAGAGTGGACAGAGCAGGAACAAATCACTAACTGGATGCATCACAACCCAACAACAATAGTGCTAGAAAATATAGAGAAAAACGTATACTGTACAAGGTAGGAGATGTGTACAGACTCCAGTGTATGCCTGTGTGTATTCCTGTGTACATTCACTGCTGTTGTACATTGTAGAGTCTGACAGCAGCTGGAAGGAAAGACCGCCGAACTCTCCTTCGCACACCATGGATAAGAGATGCAGCTAAATTATTCTCACCATCAAGCCCACTGACAACTCTGAGGCTTGTGTGACTTTTTTTTTGCATCGTTCCAACTTTGACGCTATTAAAAGGGGGGGGGAGAGTCTGGTTTGAACTCTTCAGTTTATGCTAAATGCTGCTGCGGTGATCTACACGGACAGTCAAGAAATCCAGAGCTGCAACCATTATGGATTAGCTCATTAATCTGCAGCTAAGAATCAGCAGCTTTATCAAAGGTGATAACAACAAGTGCTGCCATGAAGCCCCATTATGCTCCAGATTAAACTCACAAATCCCTGTGATGCTTGAATAAACCCCAATAAATTCTTAGGCTGCACCACACCCATCTGCAAATTCAACCACACACACACACACACCTGTAACATTTCACAACTGTAATGTGGACAGTTGTGACACTTATGCTGACAAAAACCAGACAGGCAAAAGGACATAAATACCTGCTAAAATCCTCAAGAACACCTTGCTGCAGCTCCTGCTGCAGTTATATGACCACATTTTTGCTATGATGAAACACACTCATGAGATTAAATACCGACTATGCTACTGCAGCTGGTAAACATTAGGTTTATAGACTGCATGAAGATGTGAGGAAAACAGTGAGGTGGGGCCCTTCACCCATCTACACACTCTGCCTTTAGTTTACGGTCACCTGTAAATTTGGCGACTCTCTTGCATAACTGCAGTGCTACAGTGTTGACAAGAATCAACGCACACAATAACTTGTGCTACATCGTCACATCTGGATATAAATCTCCATCACCACTTGCCCCATTTCCTCCTTGGCCAGCACCTCAGAATGATGTCTTTGACACCATGGCATCCTGGCAATTCAGAGCCATCATTAATGAGGCATACCCCAGAATTAGGCTCTATGCAACTGAACAGCAGCATGACAAAGGGATGAAGGCTGTTGGGGCAAATAGAGGAAAGAGTAGGGTTACCTACAGGTGTACATGATCTACCTGCACTAGCTGTATCTACTTACACGCTTGGGGGGGGGGGCAGGTCCATCTTACACTGAATGTTGGGTCACTGCAAACAGGCGCGCACACAAAATGAGGACTGGAACAGCATGGTGTAAGTTTCCACCATGCTGCCATCCTTCCAAAAAAGATTAAAAGAAAAATGCATCATCAACTTCCTCAGCAATAATTCAGCATCATCAAGAGACTTGACAGGAAGTCAACAACTCATTCGAGGGCGTCAGGAAGTGCATTTCGCTGCAGTCTTATATAGAGAAAATTTAGTGGCTCAACGTGGCTCCGAATCAGCTCTTGGAAGTAAGTGAAACACCTCTCATCATTATTTAGATTGTTTTCTTACCTTGAACACCTCGGAGAAGAACCCCGCGCCGATCTTCTCACGGCTGAAATCATCTAGGCGGGCCAGGGTGGACACGGCGCTGCGCAGGGCCCGGTAGGAGGATGGTCTGATCCGGTTGGTTCCATGAACGTTGTGCATGGGCGGTTCAGCCTCTCCCTCCTGCTCATGCACGATCCTCTCCGTCTCCATCTCCGTCTCGGACGGCCCGGGAGGAGGAGGCGGGAGGAGGACTTGGGACGTCTGCGTAGTTTAAAATCCAGCCCGACTACTGTTTACATTTCCCATGTCCGCTACAAGGCCACAGCGCAGGGGTCTCCTGAGACCAGAAATGATAAACGCTCAGTGGGGAAACCAAATGTTGCAGTTGTGGTCAGCAACCAGTTAGACCCAATTCCTCTAAAATTCTTGCACACGTCCGGAACGGGCTTGTGTCGGTGTGTCCTCAACTAACTACGCAGCTGCAGGGGTGCATCCTGCAGAGTCAGTGCGCAGTTTGGGTGAAGTCCCTCATGCCGTGCAGCACAGGAGGCCGTGCCGTTTTCTCTAAACTGCGCAGACTGCTGCTGCTGTTGCTGCTGAGCGGCGTCTCTCTCAATATTCTCCAAGTCTGCTCCTCCTGCAGCGAAAAAAAAGAAAAAAGAAAAGGACGGGGCTCCACTTTCTGGTTCCACCAATTGAATCCCGGGCTTCCAGTGCGCGCAGAACTGCCTCACTGGCACTGCAGCCTATTGAAACTGTAGAGAGAGCGAAGAGGGGGGGGGGCGTGCACACGGGCGTTAATTCAATAAATCATAAAGCGTGTTCATATGATGTGCTCTATCTGTAAATAAAACTCCTGCAGCTCCTGCTGGGGTGACAGTTGCGACAAATTATCTTATACGTCATAAAAACTATTAAACGGTTGGGTTTAATTGAGCCTCTTAAATTATGCTTTCAAATATAACTTAGACCCACTAAGTCTTTAGACTAAATTTACACGACGGAGTCCAAATTTCAGGAGGAAATTAAATCCAAAGTTTATCACAGCTCAGTTGAGGCCGTTTGTCAGGTCATGTTCTGCACTGATAACGTCGGTGAATGCAGGGAGATATCACCCCTGATTACTTGCACTTTGCACACACACACACGCACACACAGTCGCCCTTTACAGCTGATTGAATCATTCGCTCAGTATTTACAGCTCTAAATGATCTCTCTTTTACGTTTGGGGTCTCCTAGGAAACCCCCAAGCAGCGTGTCCGCAGCCTGCAGGAGCCATCTGTCCTGATGCGCCGCACAAACACGCACGCGTCGCGGACCTTTCCTCAGCCTGACTGCGGATTGTAAATTACGGATGCCAAAGTAAGCGGAGTTTGTGAGTCTGTTATCAGCCTCACTGATGTTTCAAACGGAATACACGCTGACGCAAAGCTGCACCCAAAACCGAGGAGAGACGTGCTTCGCCGCAAAGGAGGAGGGTCTGACTTACCTGGCCTTTTCTGAAAAGCATAACCTCTACATGTGCCGGGTGTCCTCTGCTGAGCTCCGAGCCAGGACCAACAGCGGCATGCGGTTACCGAGAGCTTTATTTTTACTAATTAATCACTAGACGAGCCACACACACACACGGGCTCGATGGTTTCGTTTTACGTCCGTGCCACCGCTTCTCCTTGTCTGTCTTGCTATGGGTTGGCTGCAAGAAGGGAGAGGAGCGGCGACTTTTGCCGTGCTTTATTGGAGGCTGCGGAGCGGGGCGGGCCCACACGTGATCGCCGCAAAAATGCACCTGTGGGGGCGCTTGAAGTGCCCCAGGTCTCACCAATGTGTCTAGTCCTGCTACTGTGTCCAGAGTCTCAGTATATGAAAGGGATACGGCGTGTTTTAATACAAAACGGCTTAGAAACCAGAGAAATTATTACGAGTGATTATGTCCTCTCTTTAAGCTGATTCCCCTTCAAGCGATCAGCAATCAATAGGTGGCAATAAACACAAGCTCCATCATTCAGAGTCTGAATGGGTTTTTTTTTTCCTCACTGGGGCTTTTTGGAATTACCCAGGAGACCCCTGGAGCAGAAAAAAAGGCTGTTGGGCCCCGATAACCATCCACCGCTTCCCTCTCTGCATTGCTCAGAGGCCACATCATATTCCCATTACTGCACATATAAGACTTTTAAGTGTTTTTTGGTGCACATTTTCGGTTATTGGAGTAAGTAATCAACACTTAGCTGAATACCAGGATTGTCAAGTTATCTTAAAATAAATCCGATGGATTAAAAGGTGATTAAAAGGATAGATAAGTGGGGGAAAATACATTTTTCTTATGTGATGTAATGTAGAAGGTTTCCCGCAAATAAACGCTGTCGGGCTAAATGGATATTTATTGAATTAATCTGAATACGGAGACCAAAGCAAACACACTTAAAGGCCCAATATTACTCCTTAACTGACAGCCTGCAAGCCTGCTGAGTGGGCACTTTCCAGCTGAAACAGAACAAATTAGCCTGATGGGAAATATTTTAGGAGTGCTTAAGTGAAGAGATAAAGATAAATAAAGTCTGGTTGGGATATGTGGGCTTGTGAAAAAGGATGAATTATTAAAATGTATATGTTTAAGCCTCTGTTATTTTATATATAAATACTCAGAGCTGAGTCACGAGTCTAATGTGAATAGGAAAAAAAAAGTCCCTTAATGGCACATTGAATGTTCTGTGTGTGTTTATGCAGCTGCAAAATGTGTTAGAGTACTTCTAGTCTCTAAATCAACCCCAGTGATGTAAAGCAAAAGAAATAAAGCAAGAGTTCAACTAAATTTCCCTGTTTTGAGAAGAAATTTAAAAGCCTCCTCAGCCATAATACGTGAAAATGATGTTCTTTACAGGCAGCTGTGAACCCTGTCATGGGGCACCTGAAGGTGCTGGATGCCAGAGAGGCATAATAAAAAGTTTGTCATACGGCATGGAGCCATCTCACACCTCATAGCCACATACTCTGGGTGGTGACACGCCGTTAACACGTGCAGCTGGAGATTCTCTGCTCAGGTCTCACTGCCTCATGAGCTCTGTCCTGAGGCCAGATCGACAAAAACCCACTAAAGTCGCACCATAATAAAACATACCATTTATTATTTAGTGCTGCTGATCACTTATTCATCACAACAACTGTTGATATGCTGTGAATCCAAGCTGGGTTCACTGAGCATGCTGTGGGGATTGTGTGTAAGCATTCATGCGTGTGTGTGCACGCGTGTGTGTGAGAGAGAGAGAGGATTATTTTGACCCCTGCTGGCCTCCTTGAGTTGCACTTCTAGGCTAGAGCAGCCCCCAGTGACATGAAAGACTGATGTGTTCCCATTTTAACCCCTGTATATTCTCCGCTGATGAGTTTTTATTGTCCTGACACTGAGTTCAGATAAGCTTTCTGTGAGAAGAGCAAACAACAACCAAATCATCCTGCATTCAAGGCCAAACAATGGCTCACAGATAACGTCCTCTAACAGAATACAGCTATCAGTCTCTTTTTGCAGCACGCTGACACAACCCAGTGCACTCCTGGTACCAGGCATAAAATATTTGTCAGATCAGTCGAGGCTTGGGTTAACACCAATCTCCACTGGTGCTGCTGACCAGCAGAGTGCCACTGGAAACTATTGGCCAAAGATGGAGGAAGAGGAGAAGTGGAAAGTATGTTTGGAGGAAGACCACAGAGGAAGTTCTTGGATGTAGTGAAGGAGGACACACAGAGGGTTGGTGTGACAGAGGAGGATGCTAGGGATAGGGTGAGATGGAGGCAGATGATCCACTGTGACGACTCCTAAAAAGAAGCGGAAGGAAGAAGAGATTGGGACTTTTAGTGCCACCATGAGGTTCACATTTTTACATTTGGTGAAGTGCCTCAGCAGCTACTGGACAGACTGCACTGAAATTTGGTGCAGCACAGGCAGTGCCATCATTATGTCACTGATCAAATGCTTACACAAAAAGGTTCAATCTCCTGTTTATTGCCAGTAATAAACTGCTAGCATAGATGGTGAACAAACCAGCAAGCATTTTTGCTCTAAGTACCACTGTGCCTCAGCACCACTATGCCTAAAGGGCAGCCTCACATCAAAGTCTTTGTAGACATCTTGGAAAGTACTACCATGCACTACAGTATGTAAACTATATATTTGACCTCTTGTTGGTCTAGATAAATCTGGTATCTGACTGTTAAACAAAATGCAGGTATCCTCTGAGTCTAAAGAGTGAAATCAATGCAAAAATGCCTTAAGATTCCATTTGTTGTAATGGTCAGCAGGGGGCGACACCTCTGGCTGCAAAAATCAGTCTGACTCTACAGAGATCTATAACAAAATGACCCTTTGGCTTCATTACTCTGTGACCTCAGTAAACATGGTCCTGATGGGTTTATGGTCTCAATCACTGCTTTCAGGTCTTACTTAAAGCAACATGTTTATCTTGTACATTACACTCCACAGGATAAGCTACTTTCAACTACTCCCTTATTCATAAGGGGTCACAAAAGTGTTTGATTTTGGATTTTTTTTCCAACACCTCATGACCTTCTGACACAACCCTAAAGGGATCTGTGACTCCTCCCAGGATCAAACCAGGGATCTTGAACTTGTTAGACAAATGTGTAAAGCACTAAACTATGGAGCCACTTGTTCATTACAGTCCATATTAGAGACCTACCGTGTAACCATGCACTTCACTCAGATCCATCCCTCACTCATCATCTATGGTTTCAAAACACCAAAATGGTGACTGCAAAATTGCAGAGCTTACAGCTTTACAGGACTTCACTAACCAATGAGTGATATCACAGTGGCTGCACTCCATGTACAGTCTGTGTGCCTGATTAATTGACTTGGTTAGGTCTGTTAATGATCTTTGACAGAGGTTATATGAGCTGAGCATCAGAGAGCAACACCATCAATGGTCTGTGGCCTCTAGATGACAAACGGGCTGGTTCTTACATAGCACTTTTCTACTCGATCATTTATACAGCATGTCTTGTGTATGTGAAGCATCTAAGTGCTTTCTAACATTCAGACACACAATCACACTCTGATGACTGCATCAAGAAGAATTTGGGGTTCGGTATCTTGACCAGGGATACTTTGGCATGCAAACTGGAGCAGCCAGGAATCGAACCACCAACCTTTTGCTAAGTAGATAACCTGCCTCTCAAGCCACAGTCAGCCCATAATGCCCATACATGCCTGTCTCCATCTTGATAAATGAATAGGCGACTGCTGTCAATAAACCTGATCAAAGAACCAAGTCATTATGTAAATTTCTGAGCCACAGCTCATAGATCACAGGAGAACAGCAGTCAGTAATCTGAACTACAAAATCTTTGCCGCTCTAAAAATGCCACATGCAGCGTTAGACTGCAAAATCAATCGAACCCAAGTTTTCTTGCAGTCTCCTGAGGAGCAAAAAATGTATTTTAATGACGCTGGTTTATGAGGTTTTCATCCTGCTCCCCTGCCGAAGAGTTTTAACAACACTCGGTAGGAGGCGAATCAATAGCACAGTGGTTCTGCAGCTAACACCTGCGCTTGCAGTTCCCTTTAGTGGACAGATCAATCCACAGAGAGTATGACAGGAAAGAGGACTGATTCAGATACACAGGCTCTTCTTTAGCTAGTGTTGAAAAGAAGCTCACCTACTGAATAATATCCCTACCCCATGATGAAATGTGATTTGCCTTTTTTTTAAATCTTTGCCGTTTCTGCTTTAATTGAAGCTTGTTTTAGAAAAAAAATTATTATCCACCTGCTTTACTGTTTGTCAAGGCCCCTCAAAAAGAACTGTAAATAAAACATCAAACACAGACCTCTCCTCCATCTGAAATTCCAATTTCCACCTCATATAAATGATGTGAACCCATTGGGTCTCCCATCCGACCCTCCTTGCGGTGGCCCCTCGTTAAAACTCGTCTGTGGGTGCAAATGGCCGCTCTATCCCCCTACCCGGTCTTACAGGCAGCCAGGCGTGGGGGCCAGGGGCTGCTATAATTGCTTTTTGGAGCACACCAGCTGTTTCATGTGCCTGCATGCTGGTCCCCAAAGGAGGAGCAGAGAGGTGAGTCGGGGTGAGGGGGGTAAGGTAGGGGCTGCCACATGGGACCTTTCCCACTCGGCCCATTCCACTTCAATCTCCCCCCTCCTCCTATACTGTGGACGAAAACGTGAAGGCAGACGGGAGAACAGAGGAGCGGAGCTGGTGGAGCTGATCGAAGAAGCTAAGTTAAAAAATACAGCACAAATATAAATCCATAACATATGCAGTACATACTATAGTATTCTATTTAGACTCCAAAAGTTTACATCAGTGATCTTTTTCTTTCTATATTAGTCCCACTTATAAATGTGGGACATATAATATACACACGAGCCGCATTGATAAATATTGTGACTTGTAAATAAAAGTTGACTAGTTATTGAAAGTTTCTGTGTTTAAAAGTAGTTTTGAAGAGACAGCTGCTATAACTTTGTGTCTGTGTTTAAATGGATCCAGTTTAACATTGGATGGCTCTACGTGCATGCTCAGTGTTAAAGTAGTAGCATTAATCTGTCTTATTTGCAACAGTGTTGCATTTTACTGTTATATTTTTACATTCGTTATAGATTTCATCATCATCAGCTTCTGATAATGTCTCCTATTGGAGTAGGCATCACTCACAGGGACCATTCTGTGCTGAAGAAGAGTCATATGACCCATGAAATGCCCCCTTTCACATGAGCATGCTCAGACCCTGAAGCAGAAAGCCCGGCTTAACAGAGAAAACTGAAAACCACTGCTGTGATCATTTTAGATTTTGTCGAGTCAGCTAATGCAATGAAAGATGAGCTATGTTGGACTTCCTTCATAATATGCCTCTCAGGCAAGTTATGAAAAATACATTCTTATTTATTGAGTGGTAGCCTGGCAACAAGGTGAAGCCTCCCAATGAGATGTGGGTAGTTAAAAAGAAAGAAAGTTAAATAAAGCACAAATCCGAAAAGAGCTCAGCGTGGCCACTGGTAAAATACTGCCCCCTGTTGATGAAATTTTAAAATTATTCACAAGGTGATTACAAAAAGTACCTTTAAAGTTTTTGATGGGCATAATTTCCCCCCCAAAAGAAAAGAAGAAAAAAAAGAAAAGCAGCAGTTTGTTGTTTTTTGCTTTTCACTAATCTTTAAGAGGAGATGAAGCTTCCAGAAATTACAACAAAAATGTAATCAAATAAAAAAAAAAACCCATGTCCTTCAAATGTACACTCCATGATGTTGTTTTTACTCATGCTTTACATCCAGTGTTTTACATGATACTGACTTGTAAAAATCTATCAGACTTTTATCATTAAATTACTTAATATTACTGTGTCTGTCTGTTAGACTGTGCAACATCTACCACGTCTGCAGGTGTTAGTTTTTGCTTTTCTTCAGTTCATTTTTAAAACTGTTTTTCCACCTCCAACAGTTTGACTTGATCATGTAGGCATGTTGTATTTTTAATGTAACTGATCAGAATTTTTGCTTACATTAGATGTTTTTCTTTGATGCAGAGCATCTAAACTCGCTTATGTTGGTGATTCTTTAGCTTAAGAAGCTTATTCCGCCCTGCACAGAGGAATAAGGAGGAAACCTTTTAAATACTTGTAGTTTTAATAATGAAAATTGTCCATTAGAGGCACAACAGTTGCAGATACTGCTCTGGCACCCCAAGGGACAGACATATCAGCTTGCATTGGTCTCCTGGGTTGAGTGGAGGTGCCGGAAAGTGGATGAGAGCAAAGTGCTCCTTTCAAAACAAACTGTAAAGTAAATTACTGTCCATTCAAGGATGACTGGAACCACAGAGATTTCACGTCTGTGATCTCATTAGAAAAATAAAATGTCTAGCTGATGCTTCATGTGATTAATTTGGGAGGCGAGGCTTTAAAACTATCAGCCACATTTTTGCTGGCGTGGATTCTGTAGTAGTGGAGCTGCTTGAGTTGTTTCCATTGTGTGTAAATTGTGAGAGTTGGAGTAATGAGCTGGTAGATATCTCATGTCAGCAGACACAGGAAAGAAGATGGAAAAGAGCCCAAAGGCATCCTCGTGTTGTTCACTGACCCCATATCATTTTACCCTGAAGGCGTGCAATAACAAAAGCTTTAAGGTTTCCCTAAAATACAGATACTCGCTTTGCAATGCTCGGCGGTTCCCATAGGAGGCGCCAACGACAGCCAACTCGCAGCCCGACTGTGAGACATGTGGCTGGGACTTTCGGAAAGCAACACTCGCTGTTTAGTTCAAAACAATTTCCAGATTGTGCGATTGGTCAGCGTTCCGCAGCAGCAGTTCGCACGCTAAAAGCAGCTTACTGGGCGCAAACCAGCCGCAGCTGCGCTCAAACGGTGAGTAACGATATCTGGTTTTTAGCTAAATGGAGCTAGCTGCTAGGAGGCTAAAAGCAACGTAAGCAGGTGCTGTTGTTCAAAGCCGCTAGTTAGCTCTCAGCTAAAATCGCTAGCTTACTTATGACCTTCAGTACAGCCAAAGTGGCTAATATTAAACGGCAGTTAGCCTTATTTACTGCCGTGCTAACATCCAGCTAGCCCTGATGCAGCTGTGTTTTTAGCTAGCGGTAGCTCGCTAGCTAAGCAATAACAACCATGTTGTGGCCGTCGTGTTGGCACTGGTTGAACAAGTTGAAGCTAATTTTGTCTCCCCAGCAGCCAGGCCGTGCTGGCAGGGATAAGAACGCAGCAAGCTTTTCAACTCACTCGCATTTTGCTCCTGGAGTCTACCTGTTTAATCCGAGTTAGCATTTAGGTTTAAGGGCTAACTTTCAGGCTGCTTTCGTTTTTAGCAGGTAACCGGTGTTCCGCGTAATAACAGAGTTAGAGTGGCCTGTGCAGGATCTTTTTTGTTTGGAAATGTGTATATGTCGGAGACTCGTACCGAGACTGTGGTCTAAGTTTCAGTTTGACACATTTAAAAAGTTTCATATTCAGAATGTATGAATACCCAGGGCAACTCTGTGTCAGTTATGGGAGAGTTAAAATCTCAGGAGTGTGATGGCCTGGCGGAGTTTGGTTTGGTCAATTACACTGCAGTCTGCACACATGCCTTCAGCTGGTAACATAACATGGATTGTGCCACATAGCCTGTCTATAGCTGTTGCACAACCAAGTTAGAGTAAATCAAATCAAAGCAGTTTTACTTTCTCTTCTTGACCTGATCACGCAAACACATTACAGTGAAGTAGTCGCAACGATCAGTTTGTAATAATAAAGTACTGAAGAATTTCCCTCTTCAACTCAATCAGTAAATCAACCCAGCCAAGATATCATCCCAAGTGAACACATCACTGAATGTATCTCACACTCTCTCGCTCTCTCACACACACACACACTAAGGGGGGGGAAGACTCCTGGTTTATTTAATTGTGGCTCTGGGACCTTGGATGCACCTTCTGTCTCTTCCTAGAATGACATATCAGATCCCACGTGTCACACTGTTATTAATGACATCAGGGATAGTTTTTTTTTAATCCCCCAGTGTTGCTATCACATCTCAGGTATCAAATTCTTATTTGTTTTTGCATTATCATTTATTTTTGATTGGTTTGTTGTTTCGGCACTTATTAAAATTCTAAATTCTTCCATTATTATGTATCTTATTTAAAAGTAGATGCTAATGGAAAAGCAGTTTTGTACTTGACAGATGGGACAGAACTGCAGTCCTTTGCAAGAGATACGAGATTCAGCCATGGGACTGCACTTGTTTTTAGTACTATCAGATCATTAAAGAGAGAAATCAGCTGTGATCAGGTCATGTCATGCTTTAATTTACACCCCCACCCCTCCAGTAGATATTTTTCTATTCTTTTGTACAGTTTTTTGCAGACTGTGCAAAAAAAAAAAAAAGAAATGGAAAATTGACTGACAAGCAGTTTTCATTACAGATGATGCAGATAAAATGTCAGGAGTTGGTTCCTAGTGTTGAACTTGCAGTTACTAGCCGTTCCATAGCACTCTCAATAGTCGGTCCAAAATCTTTTGAGTTATATTGCCAACAAACAGACACAAACAAACAGATTAAAACACAACCTCCCTCTGCCTGTCAGTGGGTGAAGTAATGACTGCATGATGACATAATTCTTTCCTTGATTAAGAAAAACAACTTCACAATCTAGAGGAACCACGTCACTAGTGTTTACTGATTATGTGACCGCTGACAGGAGCGGCACGATGAATTGTGAAGTGTACAAGGCTGTACTCTCTGCTCAGATTCAGCCAAATACTGCCGAACTCATTGGTCAGAGCTTTACTGTGCAAATGGATATTGGCCCAAAGCATACTACTATAAAACAGGAGTTTGTTAAGGTAAAGAAATGGGTCATACCTCAATTGCCATCAGTCAGCTTAACCCAACAGAGCATGCTTCTCAGTTACTAAAGACAAAACTTGAGGCAGAAAACCACAAACAAGCACCAACTGAAGGTGGCTGTCAAAACATCTCAAGCGATGAAACACAGCATTTGGTGATGTTCATGGGGTCTAAATGTAAGGCAGTCACTAAGTATTAAAAATAATGTTTGTACTCGAAATTATATTAGTTTGGCCTTTGAAAATGCCTGTTAAGTATTTGGACTGTGCATAAAAATAGTTGTAATTCCTAAACAGTTAATCCAGTACTTTTGTTAAACCCCCTGAACTAAAGCAGAAAGTCTGCTCTCCAGTCACGTCCTGATTGTTTGATTTAAAATCCACTGTGGTGGCGTACAGAGGCAAAATGACAAAACTTAAATCATTGTCCAAATACTTATGGAAGTTTTGTTTTGAAAACAGCCTGCCAGCAGTGTTTGCCTTTCAACCTCGGAAGATTGTGTGTGTGTGTGTGTGTGTGTGTGTAGTAGAAATGGGTGTTAAGAGCTACTTCACTACTGCTTAACACTCCAGTACTTCAACTGTACTCTTAAAAGCTACTTGTGTCATAATTTGAGAGGAGAGCAAACTCCGAAGACGACTTCCCCAAATAGTCCCAGAAAGCTGAGTCAGTAAGAAGAGGTTTAGTCATCCAAGTTTTGATTGACAGTACGAAAAACAACAACTCAAAAGTTCACAGGACTTGTCAGCGGTCACTCATTTTGTCACCAAAAGATATTATGGTTTCCACTGCTGGTGGCTGCAGTGGGATGCACTTCACTTCTGCTACTTACAAATATACCTTGGCTTTGGGTATCTGCTGATACAGAGGACCAATCCAACATTGTTACATTAATAAGCTGTTTTCCTCACTGTGAGGAAGAGACTGGGTCATTCTTGTATCTGGAAGGCAACCAGCCTCCACTTATATATTACATTCTGGACCTTTTTACATCAAAATGTAACAAATAAACGGGGAGGGGGGATAAAAATTGCACTTTGCACTTCCATTTCAGCACAGCGTTACAGTCTTTATTGCCTTTTGCTGTTGTTTATGGTCATGCTAGTTTCTCCTCTCTCAGCTTTTCTCTGAGCACACCTGCTCACACGCGAGGAGTGACCATAATGTTAGCTGAATTTAAGCCCGCTATATCAAAGCTTTCTGTCAAGTGGTAATCCTAACTTAACATGATGAGAGCGCAAGAGGGGGAGGCAGACAAGGAAAGTGCCATTGATTGAGCTTTTCAGTCATGTTAACTCACTTGAGTACAGTGCTAAGTCACAAACTACTGTGAACACAAAGAATTTTTTTTTTTTTTTGTTACGATAACATGCAAACTCTGTATGCAAACATTTGCCAATGAGGTATCAGCTCAGACACAGGCTGCAGTCAATCTAAAATAAGCCACTGAAATTGTCTTCCCGTTGAAACATTAGGTAGACAGTGGTGGTTGTTGATGGTTCTTCAGTCTCGCTATAAAGTTCATTGCTTTGTGTGCACATCTGAAAAGCTTTTATTCCCTTTTTCCCTCTTTCTAAAGTAGGACAGTGTTAAAATGAAACATCCTCTCTCAGCCCTGGAACCACCTAATGGCCCCTAAAAATATATACAGTACTGTGCAAAAGTATGGTGACTATAAATTGCACAAGGTCAAGTTGAAACATGTCATGAAGATTCTACTGTTGTGTTGCTTATTCTCAGTGGCAGTTTGATGAGTCACCCTGGGTAGGCTGATGTTGGCTTGACAGATTTAGTTTTTGTGTATGGCTGAATAAACGAGGCCTTAAAAATGGATGTACCTCTGCTGGAAAGGGCAGTATTCTTGGATTGTATTGCTGAAATTCATGTGCAGGGTATTGATTTTTGGCAGCCTTGATCCATCAATATGTAATCATCCTAAATCACAGATGTACCTGGATGTCTCAGTTCTGCAGCATTAACCGGGCGCTTAGTTGATTCATAGAGAAAACTGAGATTGTGCGTGGCTTATTTCCAAAATAAGAAAGAGGCTGACCTCAATCTTGTCTTTTATTGATCGTTGCCTGATGGGATCAGTGCATCTCTGCATTTTATTTGTTTTACTTGAAGTAGTTGTTATTTATTTTTAATAATTTGAGGAAGCTGCTTGTAGGACTTGACTGACAGGTCTGTACAGAGGATGAGATAAACATGCAAATCCTTAACAAAGACACTTCATACTAAACTTATAACCCCACCCTTTCTAAAACTGTTCTTAAACAGTCAAACTTGAGACTGCCAGCAGTTAGCTGCTAGAACAGATTGGTATCATAAGCATTAGCTAGCGACGCGGTCATTAGCATTAGCAAGCGGTTGTTCGGTATGTTCAGTACTGACAGGAGACGACCACCCCCACCCCCAGTCTTACGATGACTCCAGCCTGTGCAGTTTTTCTGGTCAGAACCCTGATGTTGTATACCTGATGGAGATCATAAGCTGTGCTCCTTTCTTTTCTATCAGCATCATTTAATTTATGTCACCTTCTCTGTGTTGTAGTGGGGATCACAACATGATTGGAGCTGGAACTGGTGAGATATTTTAAACTTTGTTCAGCTGCATGTTGCATGAACATGGCATGCTTTCTTTTTTTAATGTTCACACTGATTGGTGTAAGTAAGCATTTCCAACATGTGTGTGTTTCCTTTGCTATGCATTCAGGTGGCCAGGGTCCGCCTGATGGAGCAGACGGCGAGGAGGCAGAGAGGTGTCCTATCTGTCTGGGGATCCTGGCTGGAGGCGAACTCGCCATGCCTGACAGCTGCTGCCATGTCTTCTGCCTTAGATGCCTCCTCACGTGGGCAGAGGTGATACTCAGTGCCGCTACAATATTAGCTGGCATTAGCTAAATGGATGTTTTTATGACACTTAGAATGGGATTTCTGTGAATTGGTCTGTATATTCACTTTTAGATGCGGATTTATGATCTGATGAATATTATGGACTTTTTAAAGGAGCTTGGTGTATTTTCAGAAACCGTTGTTATTAATGATTATTTTAGTCATGTTCATTCTGTTTAAACTTGACCATAAAAAGCCTTAAACACGGGGGAAAAAGTTAAAGGCTGTTACCGGTGATAGCCAGTACTCATGCCAAAAATAGCATTTACTGATTTCCCTCATCTCAGAGTGGAAAAGCCTGTAAGCCTTTTAAGCATGCATGCGTTTCACTGGTATTAATGTATTAATGATGTTTTGTTTGCTTTAATTTGAAGCTGCAGATGGCTCCTTCCTGCCCCGTGGATAGAAGACCTTTCAATAATGTTTACAGATGGGACAGGATTCTCGGCTGTGTGCAGGTCAGTCCGCTGTTTTCGCTTTCAGTTTACTGCTGTTATTTTCAAGCTGTGATGAAATTACCTGCCCTGTGAAGTGCCCCCTGTGAACAAGGAAAACATGAAGCCAGTTTAATTTGAAACAAATTTGGGAGGACTTTGAACAGCTGAAACAAAAGCACTTGAAAATGTGAATTTTGGTGTTTTTTGAGGCAGTACAAAGTAGCCTGACTTTGACCTAAAAACTACAGCAGGCAGTCAAAATTTGTTTGGTTTTCAAGCCCCATTTAGGGCAGCTGTCAGGCTGCCACACACAGCCCCACACGACCTTAATGTCAGGGAAAATATTAATGTATGTACTTCTATCCTTAACATTTCAAGGTCCCTGTGAGGAAGCGACTGCCTCAAAGTGATGCTGAGAGCTGCTGCTGTAGAAACCCTGAACAAAAAGCCTGTCACAAGTAAGTGTCGGAGAGTTTCTTTCTTAACATAATTGGATCTGTGCTTAGGTCAGTCTTTCTCATTTGACTGTGAGAGCGACCAAGGACTATTTTAGATGGTTATCTTTTCAGAAGCAAGCCCACAAGAAGGTTGAGACGGCAAAAAGTGGAGAGGACGGCGGACGCCAAAACAAAAGGACTTGTGAGGAAATGTATGTTTGAACCCTTTTGCCCCCAGAAATGAGCTTTTCTCAAATTGTGTTAGCACCCTGTGACTGTCTGTGAATGTCTTTTCCAGGTAACGATGAAGATCCCTCCTCCCTGAGCAGAAAAAAGGTGCGCCTTCTCATTTCTTTGTTTATTCGCCGTCCCACACGCATGTTTCACTATTAGGTTTTTTTCACTGTTGAATCTCTGTGTTTCTCTTTCATCAGGTGAGAGGAATAGAGTGCTGTACTTGGTCACCGCCTCCCTGTGTTTCATCAGTCACGTCAGCACAGGATGTGTAAGTGATGTTGATTTTAGTGAATTATGAAAAGGGTTATTACAGTGCAGGGGGGCACACGGTGGTGCAGCACTATTGCCTCACCGGTTCAGGTCCACCTTGGCCGAGGTCTTCTTTCTGTGTGGAGTTTGCATGCTCTCCCCATGTACTCCGGTTTCCTCCCACAGCCCAAAGACATGCAGTTACTGGGGTTAGGTTAATTGGTGATTCTAAATAGTGGTGGTTGTCTGTCCCTTTGTGTTCTCTGGGGTCGGGCTGGCGACCTGTAACCCTAACGCTATGACAGCTGGGATTGCCCACCCCCACCACTCTGATAAGGCTAAGCGGAAGAAAATGGATGGATTACAGTGCAGTCAGTGGATCAGTGGGATAGCTCAAGAAATTCCATTTTTAAGCTGTTTTTATGTGTGTGTAAACAGGTTTAAGTCTAAGAGTAGACTGATGCACTGCAGCTTAACAGTTCATGTCTTTAAAAAAATGTAAAAGTACAAAATCCTCAGTGCTGACAGAGGGTCTGGTTGGGCCCAGCGAGCTCCCGTGGATGCAATAACTAGATGGAAATGCTGAAGATGATGAAGAAAATTCCTTCCCAACTAGATCAGTTGAACTAGTTAATTGTAGTGGTTGAACCGCTGTGGATAGAGCCACTCCAAGTGGTTCATAGATAACAATGAAAAAATGAGGTGAAACAAGTTGAATAAATAATTTTTTGTATTGTGCTGACCTTTTTCCCCCACTAAAAGTTGGCTTTAAAGGTGGGAATGCCAGAAAAGTCGGTCTTTAAATATAGGAAGATGGAAGTTTAATGACACTCCTGAAGAAAACCAAGTACTCTCTATGGTTAAAGCTGGCGCCTGAACATGCTTGTGAAACCCTCTGAATGGTGTGGAAGGTGTTTCAGTTCAGATATTGTTTATGGTGATGGTGACATTTGTTTTCTTCTTTTCACGTTAATAAGCACAGTAGGAGAATCTTCTTAAATGTAACCACATACTTAGTTCCTTGCTGTTCTTTTTTGAACCAACACCAATGTATTTATAAATTATATATATTTTTAACTCTTGATTTGTATTTCCATGGCAGACCTGGCCCAGATTTTATTTGAAGTGGTGTTGTCACTTTAGAAAGCGAGGTAGTTTTTCCATAGCAGTGCCACAGGTCAGTCAGATAAATCTGCTCCTGATTGTGAGATATTTTGGGCACATGGGAATCATTTATTTTGACTGTAACTTTGTAGCAAATACTTGGTAATGAACTCTTATCTTGTTTTTACTGTCCTGCAGTGCAGATCCTGTGTGGCTGGCAGAAGATATACTGTATGACACTGGATCCAAGCAGTGCAAACCCCAGGTGCAGCACTGTCCCTGGCTCTCTCCTGCTGCTCCCATCCCTGCTGATGGCACCTCAAGGTAATAAAATTTTCACTGCTGCGACTGTTTGCACAACTTGATAGCATCTTTCATTAGACGCTATTCACAGCTTCAGTTTGACGCTCACTGATTTGGTTTAGTCTGTGAAATCTATCAGTCAGTACTCGTGATCTGTCGGGAAACCGTAGCACAGCACACTTATCCTGAGTGTAAAACACAGGAGCTTTAAAGACACACACTGTAATGTTGCAGTTTGTAAATTACTCAAAACCTTTTTTTGACACTGGATCAACATTTTTTGGTCACGATGATCACCGTCCATCCAAACAGGACTTCAGGAATGCACAGCGCAACTTAAGTTGCGACTGTATATTTTCCTTTGGATTTTTATCACTTTAAAATTGTGCAAAGGTAAGAATGAAGAATTTTTCCGCTGAGATAAACTCTGACATTTTGTTGTTTGTTGATTTTACAGGCAGAGTTTCCATGGAACCAGTTGGAACCACAACCCGTTTCCATTTGGATTTGTCTCGTCTCCATTTACCTCCAGCTCACCATTTAGCCCGAGCCATTTTGGTGAGCCACAGTTGATTTATTTTTATTTTTTTTATGATAATGGTACACATGGTGTAGTTAGTTGGACTAGTACTTTTATAGTGTTAAATTCTCGCACATTGATACAGAGCTTTATTCTATTCCTTTAAATGCTTTATACTTATAACACCCACACTCACACACACAAATTACAGTATATATCGATAAAATGAATTTGAACTAATAGAACACATGAACCACAACTAACCCTTTATCACCCAAGCGCTATACAGGCTGCCTTAATTTGTAATTTGTAGTGTGAAGCGCACACGGTGAACTCTGGGAGGAGCTGGTTTTTCTGTCTCTGTTCAGACAGCAACCATGCTACCGTGATGAGCCAAATATCCCCATAAAGCTAATCTTCTCTCCAGAACCATTTGAATTTACTCTCGAGCACAAACGGTGATGGAGTTTCGGACATTAAGAAAGAGCTTTTCACTGGTGCGGCAATGGGAAGTAAAGGGTTCAAATCCAGTTATTTGCAGTATTAAAGCAGATGCCATTAAAAAAAAAAACATATTCAGAGATGCTCTCTTACAAATCAAACACTACTAGAGTTAGAAGCAGCACCTAGAACTTTATGTACAGTTGCTATGTTAGCCTAAATATGATCAGCCCATATGTACCTTTTACTGCAAGTTATTTCCCCCGCTTTTCTCTCCGTGTTTCCCATCCCTTCTATTCATTTAGAAAAAGGACAAAAAAAAAATCAACAAAGAAAACAGATGCCAGCCGTCGCTGTTCATTAACAGTAATGTTGTAGGCACAAAGCAGAGAAGAGTTTAAAAACAGTCTGACCTGCTGTATTTTAGTCGTTATGACCCAGATAGAAATCAGTAAGACTGGCTCAGAATAGAAAGATCACAGTGTTAGTTTTCTGATATTTCCCATACTTTGTCATGCTTGTTTTTCTGGGTGTAGAAATTTTCAAGAACTTTCCAATAGAGGCAGGCGTTTCAAGAAAAAAATGCTGTTTGATAGTGACAGTAAAAATTTGTTGCCAAATGTAGTCGGGGAGCCATGAATATTCCTCAGTGGCCTGACCGGACCAAGTCTGTGTGTAGGAAACACTGGACTAAAATAATATTGGAGAATCGTGATTATCCCTAATCACTCTCTCTCCTGTAGTGTTTCAGGGTGTTGTCTGTGCCATCACGTGTCCCAAAGGAGGAGAGAAAAGAGGCGGCCGAGCTTCAACCTCCAAAGCTCCCACCAAAGAGACAGAGTCTCTACCATCGAGACGATCAGGACGCAACAGCAAAACCCAGGAAGAGACTCCTGCGTCTGACCCAGCAACGCCACCACAGTCCAGTTTGTCAGACTCCGACTCATCTGCCAGCCAGTCCACAAAGCTGGCCAAGACTTCTCAGGTGCCGGCCAAGAGGAAGGGGAAACGAGTAACAAACCGAAAGGCCAGCGGCAAACGGAAAGCTACAGCAAGAAAAAAATGCTCTCTAGAAGTTGTTGACAGCCCGGCAGCTAGCGAGGAGGAAGCACAGGAGGAAACGCAGGAAGAAACACAGGAGGAATCACAGGAAGAAACACAGGAGGAAGAAAGTGATGGAAGCCAAAATAGGGAGAAGGAGGAGGAAGAAGATAAAACTGAACAGGAGCTGGATGGCGCTGAAGGTAGTCTCAGTGATGAACAGGAGAGTTTCAAATCCAGTGATGAGCAAGAAGGTGTAGGACCTGTGAAAGATTTGGGGCAGGAGAGTGACGAGACTCAGGAACAAATTGATGAACGCATTCAAGAAGAGAAAGCTGATGAAGGTGAGAGTGATGTCTCATGTCCCTCAGGCTCAGCTGCTAGCAGCCCTGGCTCGTGCTCTGAAGAAGTCAAGAGCAACAAAGAGTCAGAAGAGCAGGCCAGTCCAGTGTCCTCTGGAGAAACGCATCCAGAGAAAAGGACTTCAACACCACCCCCTGATTCCCAGAATGCTCTGCTAGAAGACACAATGTCTCCACAGTGTGATGAGCAGGATGATAAAATGGACATTTGTGCAGAGTCAGAAGAAGCAGACAATGAAGAATCTTCAAAGAAAATGAAAGCTGAATCATGTGGGAGCTTAGCACAGCCTGGTTCTCCCTCTGCTGGAGAGCTGGAGAAAAATGTAGCTGACCAAGAAGCAACAGCTTCAGAGGTCATTGTGGCAGAAATGCCGGCATCATTAGAGCCTTCAGGAGGTGACAGCTCTGTGGAAGGATCCAAGGATGACACAAGTGTTGTCCCCATGGACTGCAGTTCACCCATGAGTGAACATGGGAACAGTCCTGTTTTGGAACTTCCAAATGAGGTTGCTTCCCCAGCTCCCGCAGAACCTCCTCCTACGACTTCGGAAACCCCTGTTGTCAAAGAGGAGAGCACCAAGGACAAGCGGGGGAGGGAAAGGAGCCAAGAGAGGAAGAACGGCAAGCAGCGGAGATCTCGCTTCCACTCCCCAACCTCCACTTGGTCACCTAAGAGGGACTCCAAAAGAGAAACATCCAGGCGCTCGCGCTCACGGTCTAGAGAACGCGATGGCAGCCCGCCCTCGAGGCGCTCTTCACGGACTCGCAGCAGAGAAAGAGACAGGGACCGGGATGGAGAAAGAGACTACTCTAGGAGAGATCGTAGTCGGGAGAGAAGGAGGCGACGATCCCGCTCTAGGTCCTGGTCCCGGTCACGGTCTAGATCTCGATCCAGAACGAGGTCCCACAGGCGAGGGCCCAGCCCTGAATGGCCAGCGTCCAGAGATCA
The DNA here is from genome assembly GCA_024447675.2 of Pterophyllum scalare. Classification (NCBI taxonomy): domain Eukaryota; kingdom Metazoa; phylum Chordata; class Actinopteri; order Cichliformes; family Cichlidae; genus Pterophyllum; species Pterophyllum scalare. The sequence continues at coordinate 25,829 of JAMQGT020013832.1, read as the reverse complement.
GTCTCCTCAGAGGAAGGAGCGTAGAGGCAGCTGGAGATCTGGGCCTGGTGGTGGGTCTGGCAGCGAGGGACGGCGGTATCACGGAAGTTCTGGCCACTTTGAAAATGGTGTGCCTACAGAAAGTTCACCTGATCGCCAAGGCAGTGCGGACAATCCTGATTGGGTTACAGAAAAGATTCGGGGTGAAGCCGATGGAAGGAACCGGGACTTTGGGTACAGTGGTAGCTCACGCTGGGAAGACCGCAGTGGGAACAGAGGAGAACCACGAGGCCGCGGGGGGCGTGGAGGGTTTGAACGTGGCCGGGGTGGAGGACGGGGGAGTGGGAACCGTAGCTTCTATAACCAACAAGAAGAAATGTCTGACAACCGCTGGCAGCCCAGGAACAACTTCTCAGGTACAGGCAACAATTCAGGGAATGACGCGTACAGTCGCTTCAATGAAAACCGAGGTGGTGGCCGCAGGAAAGAGTCTGAGCTAGGCGAGCCTATGCTCGACCGGTCAGGCTGGTCCTCAGCATCCAGCTGGGCAGTCAGGAGGACACTACCTGCAGATGTTCAAGACTATTACTCCAAAAGGGAGAGGGGTCCTGGCAGCTGGAGCCGGCAAGAGGAGGAGCAGCAGCAGCAGCCCCCAGCAGCAGCAGGTCAGCCCTCTTTTGTTTGTTGCTACACCTGTGAAATCAGCCATCTCTGTGTAATGTGCTGCACCGCAAAGAGTTTTAAAAGCAATGAAGCTATGCATCATTGTAATGGTTAAATATTCTCTTTGAGGCCATGAGAGGAAGATAATTTTAGTTCAAGTGTGAAAACAGAACAAACTAGAAATTACCCCTAGGCACCTGTGCTCCATTTGATTTAGAGGAAATGGTGATTTCTTTGAAGTTAATTTATTCCTTTGAAAGTCTCACAGCATTTATTTTTGATAAAAGGCTGCTCTTTTGATTCTGAAATTCGTGCACTGTTAATACCTTATGTGAATCCACTCCTGCACATTTTTGGAATTTATACATTTGATGGGGATATAAACTTGTATGCATAAGCACAACAGAATATTTTTAGCCTCTCACACGGGACGGCACACTGTCCCCTTACTTTGTTCTTTTGTGGTCCTTGTTCTCCAGATCCTCCAAAGAGCGATCCTCCTCTCCAGGCAGTCCCAGGTAATGCTCCAGTCCCGCTGATGAACGTGATTCCTCCGCAGCTTAATGTTCTTCATCACTACCCCGTGCAGGGCCCACGAGGAGCCCTGCCGGTCAGCTTGCAACCTGCAGCACCCTATGCCATGCCTCCTCAGGTCCCCATACACCTCCACCCTGCCGTGCCGTTGCTGCAGGTGCCCGCTGTGGGTGCTCAGGGCCTCCCTCCTCCTCCTCCACCGCCTCCACCAATGCAGCAAGGCAGCCAGACGGCAGCGGTTCAGCCAGATGGCCACGCCGCACAGGTATGGTAGTCTTAAGACTTGTACAGGATTGGCTTCCAGTTCCTGAATGTCTGAAAAAATCAAACAAAAACACAGTAACTCTCTTACTGTTTTATATGCAGTTCTTCCCGGAATCCTCACGGTTATTTTTTACTTTGCATTAGATGCCGAATACCATGGTGAGTTTTGTGAAACCAGCCCTGCTTCCAAACCCAACCAAAGCTGGGGTGGCAGCAGTGACGCAAGGCCAGCCGGCACCAAGCCAGGCGCTGCCATCCTCTACAACTCAGCCTGGCCAGCATAACAAGGCTCAGGCTGACAGCTCCAAAAAGGAAAAGGTAACCGTAAATGACCAGTCTGCTCTTCATCAGAGATCTTTTCTAGAAAATATTTTGCTTCTCTGTCCATTTCTGTTTGTTGTCCTTTATACAATTCAAATTCCTGTTACCGTTCCAGAAACAACAGATCCAAGAGAAAGCTATAAATGAAGTGAAGACAGCCATCAAACCATTTTACCAAAAGAAGGAAATCACAAAGGAGGAGTACAAGGAGATTGTTCGCAAAGCAGTAGAGAAGGTAAACACTCAGATTTTGGTTGCGTTGAGGCACGTATTACTGCACTTATGCTTTTGATGCAGTCAGAGCCTGTTCTCATACCACATGCTTTATTTTTATGTGCTAGCTTTGTAGCATACAAAGAGCATACTTCTAACCATGGACAGAAAAAAGATTTGATCTGTTTTGAAACCTCTCATCTGGTCCTTTTTTATGTGACCATCGGACAAGAGGATAGAGTTGCATGGCTAGCTTTTTTGCTTAGTAAGATGCAAGTCAGTCCTCCTTTCTGGCTCTCAGAATTAATTTAAAAAATGGACATAATGTTTTGTTCAGTATGGCCTAAAACTCTCAACTGAGCCTGTAAACAGTAAAGTGTTTGCTGAGGTCACAAAGGAAGGGAGCTGGGTGCTGTTTTTCACTAGATCTACACGCAAAATGCAGGGGGTGCCCCCTGGTGGCCATAGTGAAGACTGCAGGGTTAAGGCACTTTTCTGTGATGTTAAAACAGGATGCCAGTTTGAACTGACAGGAAATAGACACCAGAATAAGCTATTTTTTGGAAAAAGTGAAACACCAACCCAAAGTGTCAGTACAGCTGAGTGCTAAACAACATTAATGCTTGTTTTATGGTATTGCGGTTGTCTCAGTTTGCGTGGGAATTTGCCCAGGAAGAATTTATACCGAAGAGTTTTCAACCTATGCAGACACTCTCCCGCGCAGTCCTCCAAAAACCCAACAGTACGTAGCTCGATTGTGTGTAGGTTGAATGCTGATTAGTTGAAAAGTGTGCTGGAACAGGGAAGGGAGTGATAGCAGCATTCAAGCGTGAAAAACATCAAAGATAAAAAAAAACACAACATGAAAATCACACACAGTGGACACTTGTGAACAAAGTACAGCATACTTTGCACACTGCCTCCATCTGGCAACAGCTGCTCTTTGCAGGGAGACGGGCAGTCCGAGCGTCTGCCAAAACACTGCCAGCAGAGAACCATGCTGAGCAGTGGCACCCATTTGTGCCCTCAGAGTGGCCACACCATTAAAATAACATTAACACATCACTTAAAGCACTAATAGTGTTCAGTGTTCTGACTGTATTTGTTTGGCTTTCTTCCCCCTTCAGGTATGTCACAGCAAGAGTGGGGAGGTGAACTCTGGTAAGGTGGCCAACCTGGTGAAGGCCTACGTGGACAAATACAAGCATGCCCGCAAGAAATGAAATGGCGCCCTGCTGCTGGGGCGGCGACGCCCTCATAGACCCGTTGAGCTGCTCAAGTGCAATTTCCTCTCCTTGGAATTTGGCCTCCGAGCTGAAAGATGACGGAGAGCCAGCTTTTTTTCCTTTTCTTTTTTTGATATCTCTACCTTTTATTGAATGATGAAGATTTTTTTCTATAGATTTTCATATTTTGTTAGAAAAGAACAACCCAATCAGAAATTGTAATGCAAGAGCCCTTTATTTTGCATAGATCACATGACTTGGGAACTACTGTAAAGAGCGCAGGGTAGTGTGGGGAAGGGCTGGATGGGATGGATGATACTAAAGACGCAACGCTCAGTGAACGACATTTGGAGATCCTCTTCCAGGGTGCCGGCTGGTACAGCGAATTTCTCTGTTAGGGTATCCTGATCGCTTATGAACTGAACATCGTCAATGTCCTTTTTTTAAATGTTAAATAATATTTCAGATGAAATCCTAGTTTATTGCCTTTATCAGTCTGTGTGGCTCAGTGATGGGCTGGAATCTGATGAGTGTGATTGTATTCAGGGCCCTGATTGGACACAAAGTGAGAGAAGCAATCAGCAGTGAGTGTATAATGTGAGGTGCAGCTCCTGGATTTGGGGGAAGGGGTAGTTTAGGTGACTCCGCCCCCTTTGCCTGAATGTGTAATAAGTGTCTGAGTATACATGAACTGTGCAAGCTATCCAGAGAGTAGTTTAATAAATTAGCTCCTCCTAATGTGCTCTGTGTGTTTGTCACAGGTGTTGCATGAAGAACTTCTTTTTAAGGTGCCGATTCACTTCATTGCAGTCCACACAGTGTGACATGGATCTATTAAACTTGGGTCCAATATCAAGTTAGATATATGTAAACTGTGCTTTCATGGTAATTCGAGGACACCGTATTCAAGAGGTATTTTCTTTGGTTTCTTTTACTCTACTGTGCAAATGTCTTGAGCCACTCCTCATTATACTTTGCAAGGAAAATGGGAAATAGATGCAGCAGTGTTTTGAATACATGGAAATACAGTAAAGAAAAAATGGATTTGTACAGGTTTAAACAAGATTGAAAGTCAGTATTTGCTATGACCAAACACAGCCTGAACTCTCTTAGACGGGGTTTCCTGTCGTTTCTTTAAGCAGTCTTAAGGAACAGTTCTCCGGGCTTCTTGGAGGACATTCAAAGCTCTTCTTTAGGTGTTGGCTGACTTTTGTACTGTTCTCTGTAAAGATGATCCCACACTGCTTCAATAATGTTGAGGTTTGGGCTCTGGAGGCCAATCCATGACTTGGGTTTAGTGCCTTTTTACGCTTGAATGGTTCAAAAGGACTAGACTGAAAAAGCAGCCAATGTCCAAACAAGACCTTTGAAAGCCCTTTGGAAAGAACTATTGCTCAAGACCACTTTAAAGGTTACAGGCCAGTCTGGCTCAGTACTGTACAACAGTCAGCTCTGAAGCTTTCTGACGGTGCGATGCATCACCAAAATGTCACAGTGTAAACCTTTAGGGTGCATTTTTGTTTCCCAACCTAACTTAACATCTTGAAGTTGCACTGGACCTCATTCACTTACATGTACATACAGATTTAATCTGCACTCAGAGTTACTGTCTGATTTATGACTTTGGCACAGTGGCTGGCTTTGATTGATTTAAAAAAAAAAAAAGAAGAAGCCATTTCACATAGTTGCTCTCACAGACAGACTGATATAAAAGTGGATCCAAACAAAGAATAACACCCCAAAATGACAAGAAGAAAGCAGGTGGAGGAGTAAGACCACCTGATCTGTCAGCCTGAGATCAGAGACCTGCTGCAGTTATTCCACAGACATCCATGAGTTGGGTAAGAAGGATGGAAGGGCATTTATAAGTTGAGAGATATTTACATTTTCTTTAGGTTGGCATCATTTGTGTACGTGTACTTTGAGGCACTTCTAAAATTGTTGGCAGAGTTCGAACAAAGTGAGGTAAGAAAATAATTATGAAGTCTGGATTTGTGGACAACCTTTGCTAAACATGGTTTGAGCACATATCTGAGTACACTCAACGTGTGAATGAGGGCGAGTTAGTGAAGGGCGCATTTACAGCTCTGGCTTTGAAGCACTTAAAGTACCGCGCTTAAAAAATTGGAGTGAAACCCTGCAGTACTAATTGTTTTGTTGAAATCTGGTTAAAATATGCTCTGCATTTTGGAACAAAACTGCTGCGCACAGTTACTTTCAGTTAGGCTCTCTGGTGGGTGCAGCACTGACATTATAGTTGGAGATACACGGGTAAAAATAATGAATGAGGCCATTTGGCTGCTTCAGTTTCATGTTGGTTCACTGGGACACTTGACTAGAACTGCTAGTTATTTCTTGCATAAGAATAAAGTTTCAGTTTGACCTGCCCATTAATGCAGTGTGCACACACCCACCAATCTCAAAGAGCATTTTAAACCAACTGAAACTGAGTGTCGTGGCTTTAGCAGCTCAACCTCAATATTTAATCTGTGGAGCATAAAGTCAACCTTTGTCCACTTGGGGGCAGCATTGCCAAGGAAACATTTCAACACTGTAGCCAAGCATGAGCTCTGCTTTTCTCTGGGGAAATAAACTCAAAATGATGTCTGCATGTCTTCATCTGTAAAAGACAAAGAGCAGTGCAGCAAAGATTTGTATTTAAATCATCAGTTTTTATGTTGTCTCATATAAAAGAATATCAGCTATATATAAAACCTATATAATAAAAAAACTTTTGTTAGAATCAAAACCATCTCCACCAGGGGGCAGTGTTTAATGTTTTTTTTTGTTTTTTGCTGTTGTTATTTTGACTGGATACGTTTTTTTTTTAGCAATTTTATTTCCTCAGGAAGCTTTGGCTTTCCCCCAGACTGTTACTGTAAATAAAAATGTATTTTCATTGATTTGCCAAGTTAAATCTTTTAACTAGGCATATCAGCACTGGGCACTAGCTGCACCATCTTATGGCATGAAATGGTATTACACCAAAGCGTGGCCTGGCTCTAGTTAAGAAAAGCTTAGTTTCTCTTCAATACATTGAACAGATGTTTTGGACATGAAAAAAAGAGAAAAACAAGCCGACACAGGACGAAAAGAGCATGCACAGCCCAACTTACAGGTTGTTTTTGAATTTAATTGGACAGTAATTACAGGATATATATAGTGTTTCATTGAAACAACAGTGTAACACTGGCGGACAGAGTCCTCTTTGCTCCTCGGGTCGGTCGGCATACTCTCGAAGATGTGCAGAAACAACATTTTGCTGATCGGTGTTTGTGTTCAGGGGCCATAAAGGAAAAGAAGACTGCTTCCACATGTAACAGTTCTCTAAAGAAAATATCAGTCAGTCTTAACGGAGATGAACCACTGAAGCCCCAACATATTGGAACATATTCAGTATTAACCGCACCTTGGGATATTTTTTTTGTTTGTTTTCTAGCTCCAATGCAATATTGTACAAAAAAAAAGAAGCATATTTACAGTTAAACTTAATAGATATATATACACATATATATGTACACATACAGTATTATATAAATATAATAAAATAGATTAAATTACACTGATTTCACGGTCTTCCATAAATAGATGACAACATTTTGGTGACGTGTGAATGTTGGAAGCACAGTGTGCCGTCTATGACAGGCTCATTATCATGTCATTATTTAGTTGTGGTTGTTCAAGAGCGCAACCTCACTTATTCTACTGCAAGTTTAACAGGTATTAACAACCACAGTATGTGGTCAAAATTCAAAGTATTCTCCCATAAAAGAAAAAAATTTCAAGTTTCCCCACCACACCCCGCCGAGGCGGAGGAAGCGGAACTGGGAGGCTCGCAGGCCGGGCCTTCTCAGAGCAGTAGTGTTGTCACTGTGCGGACCTTCAGCAGGTTATAAAGACTAAATACAGTTTCAGGAGAGTCCTCGTGCGAGAACCTCTGCAGCGCCCAGTGCTGGGTTTGGAAAGGCAGGTTCTGTTGAACTATGCACAGTTTTACAAGGAGAGCTGACACTATTAGCGAGGTTGCAGAGACTTGGTTCAAATACTGAAATAAGCTGTGCTGCCTGTGAAAACTGACGAGTGTGCTGAACTGTAGGTGCTTTCCACTATACAAATATGTTTTACAAACACATTTTTGGCAAAGTTAAAAAAAAAAAAGAAAGGAAAGAATGAAACATTTGGAAGGAACATAATCACCCTTGAGAAAGTCCAACTTTCAAGTCTGTTGCCACTTGTCAGGCGTTGGGAGAGTCACATGCTTTTTCAGCAGGATCTGTTGTTGCTGAGCTCCGAGGTCACAGTCACGGCGCACCTGAGCGTAAGCTCCTTTTTGAACTCTATGACTATTTCATCTCTGACATGAGGCACTGTAAAATTATTTTGTTCTCAGCTGTACCTTTAGTAACTATTAAAAAAACAAAAAAAACCCCAATCAAAGCCACATACCTCAAACAAACAAAACATTAAGAATAAAAATGAGCAAAAATGACTGAAATAATTACAATAAAAGAGAAAAAAATGAAAGTAAATCGCCGCCGTCGTGGTTTATCACACCAAACTGTACAAAGTTCAGATACATTCACTTGGAATGGCATGGTCCGTCGCTCAGTAAGTGAGTTCTTGTGTTTTTCTTTGTTAACAATAGGTTTTGATGTTGGTTGCAAGGGTGGAGAAGTCCAGCGCTAATAGCCAGCAGTACGCAGCAGGAGAGCCGGAGATTTAGTGTCCGTTGTCCATTATGGGGGTGTTCTCGATCCAGTCCAGGATGATGAGGGTCATGCTGCCAATCATGACCAGGATACCGCACACCAGGAAGCCGGTTGCCTGGAGAGGAAAAGAAGTTCACGATTAGCTAATATGTTCATTCAGACCAAGTTAAATGAAAACTTTCAGGATTTTAAAAACTCTAAAGTCTCTCAGTTTGGCATAAAGCTGGAGCCAGTGGCTAATAAGCTAAAGGGAGAATGTCTGCAGCTACCTATTTCTAGACACGACAGCGTTATCCAATTCTTGACACGAGAGCTAACAAGTGCACAGTTCCTGAACTGTTCATTCCAGCAAACTCCTTCTTACCCCGAGCTTTTGCACGGACATCATGGACTCCTTCTTGACAAGTCTGATGTAGAAAGCTGAAGGCAGGATGAAGATGAGCATGGCAGCAGCAGAAGAGCCTGACAGAGTCAAGACATTTAACATTTTAGTCACAGGCCTTTCTTTTAGCATTGCTCTTTAAGACAATCTTGCATGCAGATACTCACCTATAAAGCCAAAGATGTCTCTGATGCTGGGAACTAAAATAACCAGGGTATTGGTGCCAGCCAGCAGGACCATAGTGATGACGGTGTGACGGATCCAGCTGAATTCCTTATTGGGACACAGGAGATGGGTGACAGAGGTACGGATCTGCACAGAGAGAGACAGACAGAGGTTATCTCACATGACTTATTATTTGTAGTAACTCATATTCTAAAAGCTCAGCGACTTCTTTCACACTTACGGGGAAGAGGACAACAGGGACGGTGAGGGTGACGGCGGTCAGCACGGCCAGACGGACAATCAGCAGGACCACGTCGAACTTGTAGACCTTGGTGTAAGTGTGCAACAGCTCATCGCCCACATTTTCTGTATAGAAAGATAGCAGACATCCTCCATTTGAGTCACAGTTCAGCACTGCTTTACCTGAACTGTTATCAGGGTTAAAGTCGCCTACTAATCTAGAGCACTATACACAGAACACAGCTTCTCAACACAACCTCAAAAAAGGGACTTCTTGAAAATATAAATGTGCAAAATACACTTTGCATGTTCTAATTTGTGTATTTCTTATATTTGAGTGACTGCTATGATCAAATTTTGCTTCCACACACTGTCCAAATGCTCTGGGGCCTTCTGTGTTGCTCTTGAAATATCAAAACAGGTTAAGCAAACATTATTTCACAATGCCGTCTTTTCCCGGCTCAAACCGGCAGGGGTGGCACACCACGCCGTCAGTGTCAGTGGCTCTCTTGTATAACTGCTATTAAATTCCAGGAAGGTTTCTGGGCAGTCTATCAGTTGTTTTTGCCACGATACGCAGGAACACAAACATACTGGCACACCGCGCAGCTGCATAAGGGAGGCTTTTTCACAGTCTTGCGTAACAAGCCTCGAATGCTGCTTGGCCTGGAAGTTTCTCTTAAGAGCCCATTTAAGACATTAACTGCCTCAAGAAACTAAATTCAGTTTTATTTTGGGGACGCTAAAGGTCACTCACCGTTAAAGGTCAGGTATCCGAAGAGGGCGGCCAGCAGGTACATGATGAACATGGCCAGGAAGGAGACGTTGGCGACGCCCTGCATCTTTTTGCGGGAACGGCTGTTTAGCAGAGAGTGGAGATGTTTCTGATTAGGCTGCAGACCAAAATGTATTTAAAATCCTGTGGTTTGCATTTCAGAGAGAAGTGAACGGATGGCAGAGGTTACTCACTCTTTGAGCTCGTCGTACATGGGGAGAATGGCGGGGTGGCACACAAAGGCAAAGGTAATAATGGGGACAGCATAGACAGTCTGGGAGGGGAGAGAAAAAAAATGAATTCATAACTTACACCTAAACAGTAGGAATAATTTCATCAGGTTCATTTCAGTTCTACAAATGTTCTGGGCCTTAAAGGCATTTACCTTAGTGTTGATGACAAAGTATTTTGGCCTGCAGGCGTCCTCATCAGTTGAATTGTCGCTGTGTGAGATGTTCAGGCCATGACTCAAGGTCTGGTTGTGACTTATAAGGAGAGGGCATGGGATCTGGAACTTTTTGATGATCACCTTGAAGGACCAGAGAGCAATTTTCATATTTTAACTTCTTGTAAAGGTGAAAAGGCCATCAAAACAAAGACTGGGCTCGAACCAGACTGTGTTCCAGTATTTTATGGCACTTTTTTTTTTTTTTTTTTTTTACTATTTTTTTTAAACAAAGGAATCCTCTTTTGTGTAGGAGGAAGGGATTTCACTGCTCTGACTCAAACTCAACTGGCAAAAACAAGGAAAGGCATTTGCCACAGGATGTGTGCAAAGGATGTGCGGCGATACGTTAGCGTGAGGAATGAGGAATGGTGGGTCATACTCACCACAATCAGGAAGAACACCATGCACAGCAGCGACAGACCACTTGTGTAACCAAGGTAACCTGGAAGAAAAACACAGACCTCAGTGATGCGTTGTGTCGTCACTCCGAGCTGTTAACATTTTAAAGCCTATGAATCTTGCATGTGTTAGTGCGTCACTGACTTCTAACCCAACCCTGTTTAGAAAACCACACACACACACACACACACACACGCACACACACACACACACACACACACACACACACACACACACACACACACATTCCTTACCTAAGTTCCTGAGCAGCGACAGCGGCAGGATAATGGAAAGACTAACCAGCAGCACAAGGTAGTCCCCGTTGGTGTACCATTCACTGGAATACAAGACAGGACACGTTAGTGATACCTAACACAGATCATTAGTGAATCATCATGTCAGTAAAGATTTTTGTAGCTGTGTTAAAGGGGCACCCCACCATTATTTAATCAGCATTATTAACATGAATTCTGGGATTATACTACTGTAGCATAATGTAATTATATTGTTTTGTATCTCGTGTAGCGATAGGCGATTTTACGGCGTTCTACTGTAAAATCGTCTCATGTAACATTTTTTCCATTTATTCTCATGTAATTTTAATTGTGGAACGACTTCAAAGACGTCAGGTGGAAATGTAATACACGCTATGTTGAGTTGAGTTTTCTTTTCTCTAAGCTTTCTGGTGTGTTTCATGTGTGCATCTTGCATATGAAGCAGCTTTGATCATGTCAGCGAGCCAAACACAAACTGATTAACCAGCACCACAAGTAAACTAATTAGCTCAGCGGTGCTGAGTCCATTTTTCTGTCACTTTTCTCAGACCCTCTGCAGCTTTAGGCCTGATCAAACCTCTCAGCCGCCGCTCTGACATATCTTGTCGAGCATCTGCGGGCTAGCTGACAAGAACTGGCATCCGCAGGGATGACTGCATAGCTCACAGAAATACGATGTAACAAAGCGGCACTGAGGAGGCGAACTACATCAATTTTTTAAACTCGATGCCGGGCCGCGGTGAGCTCATCCCAGCGCTCCAGTCTCGATGTGGCACCGGCTGCACTTTCTAAAAGGGCTCTTTGAGGGGCCGCTCAGAGAGAGACTGAACACTGCCCGTCCCTTTTAAAATGGCCAGACAGTCCTCCTACACACAAACACACACACCCTCCATCCCGGTTCTGCTCCAAGCAGAGAGACAAAGACAGCGCTTCACCTTCTCCAACACTCAGCACTTGAAAAACAACTGGCAGCGATTTTGCTTAATGTGTTCACCCTCAAGTGCTTCTCTCGGGCATTCCTGCTCTCTTTCATTCCTTCTGGCAGTTTTTATTTTTACAACAACGCCTCATAATTGTAGCCCTAGTACAACCAGCAAACACTCCTATTGGGATCAGTGAACTAGCCTGTATTGACATTTAGTCCCCATCTTTGGCTGCCTGGTCTGGTGGTTAGAGCTGAATCACTACCAAAATCAAACTGGTCGATCTTTGGACTCATCTGTCCTCTGATTTCTTGGAAATAAGTCGAGAACCTTCAGGTTCATTGAATTGAATTTGTTAACAATATTTGTATCAGTAAGAAGCCTGTTTCAGCAGTTCTTCCATCAGCTATTTACAGTTGTTTCTTAACTCATTTATGTCAGCAAAAACCTGTGAGTTGCACCCCTTCGTGCGCACATAGCTTATGTTTATTCGTAATAAAACTCCACACGGTGCCTTTAAGGAGCTCACATCACTGTGTGTTGTTGGAAAGGTGTGTACAGACATGCAGCTATTTCCAACTTTTCCAGACCTGCACGTGTGTGGAAGCTACTGAAATATTTAAGTCACTCACCCGTCACTGGCTCCTGTGAAAGCTATTATAACAGTGGGCAGCTCGTATTTCACGATGTAGAGGTAGCTCGACATGGCTGTTGGGGCAAACAACAAAAACAAAAACAATGGCAGTTAGCACACTGTAAAGCAATGCTAATATTTGGCGAGGGGCTCAGATGTTCCAAAGAAAAGAATGGCATCATGCTTGTAAAATGACTCAAGGTTTTACATGAAGCTACTTCCAAAAAACACAAGCTGGTTTCCATCAGCCAAGAGCTCTCTGCCCCCCCCCCTCTCATTTCAGACACAGAGGAGCAGTGTTTTAGCTTGTTGAGTGAGCACAAGCTGGATCAATTACAGTTACGTAACATTCATAAAGTTATCTTTGGCGTCTTCTAACCTCCAATGTTCTGCATGGTGATGGAGAGGGAGGCTGCGAGTTTCCCCGGCGTCCCGAAGGCTTTGTAACCCAGCTGCTCGTATACCAGTGCACCTTCGAACAGAAGAAATACAATTTAGAATAATAATAATAAAAAAAAATACACTAAAAGCATTTGGGGATGTTTGTCTGATGGACTTACCCCCTTCATTGGCTGTCTTCAGCAGCAAATGCACAGAATACAAGGAAAAGATGGCGACAGCCACGAGGAGAATCCTGTCAACAGACAAGAGGGATCTTTAGCTGTGTGTTGACTTGTAACCATGATACAATTAGGGGGAAAAAAAGCAGCAAAATCAATGAGGAAATGGTCGGGATCAAGGTTGAAGTAGGGATTTAAAGGCCATTCAAATGACAAATGTATTTTCCTGACTGGAAAACAAACACATTGACATTTTGCTAACATGAAGGTCACATGTTGGAGCTAGTGATGATGTCTCACAACCATCCACGCCTGTGATGACTCAGGATTCTCATGTCTTTTGGGAGAATTCGCCATGAGGATCATTTCTGCTTCTAGTGCAAAGTGTCAGCAGCTTTAGTGTTTCCTTTGAGACCTCAGTGTGTGCAGGTTTGCACTCTGCCTTGTCAAAAAAACAAACAAACAAACAAAAAACAAACAAACACCATTTTCTTTCATTTGTCAGCCCAATCAGCCTGATCAGCGAAGACCTCGAAGGCAGAATCAGTCCCTATGTTCTTTGAGTCACAAGCAGCATCAGCAGGGCTGCAAAGGACAAAAGGTTTCCCTGTACAGGATCCTCCTAATGCCCCTGATATGTTGCAGAGGCAGCACTGTACACTCTGTGTTATTAATAGTTCAGGTGAAAATAAATCTCTTGGCCTTTTGAGACTTGTCTTTCATAAATGCAACGTTCAGCTTTCTGTCCAGCTGCTTCAGTGGCCGCTGGCCCGCTCGCCTGCCTATGACACCCTTAATCTTTTTCATGTCTTTACACACAGCAACTTAGCAAATACATGCTTTGGGATTTTTTTTTTGTGGGGGGGGGGTCTGTTGGTTTTGCAATAGCTTGACTGGCTGTGATAGTGCCAGATGGCATTTCAAAATATAACCACAGAGAAATAAAGGGCAGATAGAACTCCTGGCAGCTATGTCAGCTATGTGGTAGCTATTAGGTAATTGTAATCCCCAGCTTCATGCAGATGCTGGGATCAGACTGGTCAGCTGCAGGCTCCTCTTCATTCATGATCTCCTGCAAGCGTACTATCTGTCTGTTTACGTAACTCATGCCTAAAGCAGCAGGATTAGCTCGAGTTAGCCGCTTCCCCTGCCACTCCCTTTTTGTTTGTTGAGTACTATGAGTGGATGTTTCCTTGTAGCACTGTACTCTGAAAAGAAACTTTATCTTGCTTCTTTTTTTTTTACCCAATGATCAAATTTTTCCTCAGTTGGTTTCTGCCTCCTGAAATCTTAAGGTTGCAGTGCAAATATGGTAAGCTGATTGGAGATCAGCTCTGCAGATGGTGACAGAGTGCAAGTAAGAAATGTGGCTTAAAGGATGAAAAATGAAGAAATCCGGCAGCCGACTGATAGTAAGCGACATCAACCTGTCCACAATGAGCCAGCAATGTGCTGAATAACCAGCAGGGGGCATTGTCACAGCGAACACTTATATCCAGCAAACACAGGATGAGTATTTCAGCTGAGCAACAGCTGAACAATTGCAAACTTTCAACCCAGGCTCTCAGGGTCAAGCAGCTGCATAGAGGACACACAAACACTCTACTGGTGGGAAAAAGTTGCTGCGCAGAGATGCTGCAGAGCACGACCTATGACATCAATCCAACAGACAAAGCCATGCCTGCCTGTGCCTGCCTAAGCTGAATGTGGATTGTGAAATAAGAACTCACCTGTGTTGATTCATGCCTTTTCATTTACTTTGCATCCTAGCCTCTTGACTCCATTGTTAGTTAAAGGTGCGCCTTTATTTGTTTTTGTTTTGTTTTTTTTGATTTGGTGGGATCACCCAGAAGGCAGAAGCCTAGCCTGCTTGAATAGGTGTTAGTAAGTAAATGCTTACACAAATAGGGCGATGCCAGTGTTGGCCATGGCATAGGACAGACCGAGGATGCCGCTGCCCATGATGGCGTTGCCCAGGTTGAAGACGGACATCCCAAAGGATGCAGTGCCCTGGTGCTGAGGAGAAAACACAGGACTGTCAGAGTCAGGAAAAGATGAGATATTATAGTTTTGGTTACATTGTTAAAAAAAATGCGTTGGAGCAAAAGAGAAGTTCTTACATATTCAGTCTCATACTTCTTCTTGCCCGGTTTATGTTCAGGGAGGAAGTTTTGGCTCTCCGCATCTAAATCGGGGTATTGGCTTTATGAGAAAAGAGAAGAAATGTGAGATATTTATATGAAGTGTACACCATGTGCAGTTTTCAGTGCAGAAGTATATGTATGTATGTTTGAAAATCGAGCCTGTACCCAACCAGCGGCACCTTCTTTGGGTAGGGGTAGTCACTGCCATTGGAGCTGCTGTCATCTTCTGCAGCAGTGTGGAAATTTTGCATCTCAGTTTTAGCTGCTGGCTGCGACATTTTAGAGCTAAAAACAAACAAACAAACAAAACAGGTGTATATTTATTATCTGTATTATCATATTTCTGTATACTGCGTCATTCTCATAAAAAAAAGCCCAGCCTTTTTTTTTTAAGCTGTGCGCGTTCACGTTGCCTTCAGAATAATCAATATTTTAGTGGACTGGCGCTCGCCGCAGCGTTACTCATGAGAGATCACGTGACTTTACGGAGGATGTAAGTGAGGGAGAGGAGGGAGGAGGGGTGACGCACCGGCAGTGGAAAAATACCAGACCGGCATCACCCCAACTCTCCCATAAATGCTGAATGACAAAAAAAAGTCGCAGTACACGCTGATTTTACGCACAAATGCGATACTTTGCGCACATTCCGCCCTTATAAGTGGTTTTAAAATATTTTTCTTGACACATCACATTTTTAGAATTTTTTTTAGATTTTTGCAATGAATGAAAATGAGGCGACATTAAAACTTCATCCCTATATTTGGCATCATGATATATTACAATTCTTTGCTGACTGGTAGGACATGTAGATCCAGATAGAGCCATAAAGGCGCAGTGACACATCCATTTAATGCCCTTATTTCCACGACCGGCTCCACTAGAAACAATGACACGTGTTGTCCCTTTGTGGGCATGGCTCTCCCATTCTTTTTTGCGCAGCGGCTGTGGCTCACTGGCCTTCTTATCTTTAAAGCCTTTTCAGACTGGACACAGACACTTTTCTATGTTTTCCATTTCACGCAGAGCGTGTTTTGTGATCTGTGTGGCAGTGCCAAGCCCGCGTCCCCGGGTCACCTCCTAAAACACGTCCAGCACTGCAGCATCACTGCCAAACGGACACTCCATTATTTATTTATTTGTATCAGGGCTGACCCAATAAGAGAAAACGCCTCAAGAGTCTCAGACAATTACATTTTACGAGTCTTTAGTAAGAGATCAGCACACGCACTGTGGCAGGAAATCACTCTGATTCACACTAATTAGTCACCGAGAGCCGATAAAAGATGCGATTTTTTTTATTTTTTATTAAATCGGATTTTAAAATAAAAAGTAAAGACAGAAAAATTTGTAACGATGCGGAAACACAAAGGAAAATGTGAAATCTGTTAAATCTGGATGTAAATTTTTTTTTCTCTCCACACACCGGTCCGCCCACATTCCGCCAATTTTTCCCTCAGAGTAAACGAAAAGGTCGACATTCTTACCTTCCGAAGATGTCTCAAGACGCCGGAAAAATCCTCCGAGTAAGAAGAAAACAGAACGCGTCCAAACGGTTTCTTTACACAGATCAGCCGGTCCTTGAGAATACTCAGAGGTTATAAATAGATTCAAAATTTGAATGAATGAAGGGGCCTATTAGCAGACAGGAGCTGATTTTTTTTTAAGATACAGAAACAGATCAAGTAACAAAAAAGAAGAGATTCTTTTACATAAGCAAACCCCCAAAAGAATTTCGATTTATTGACAATTTTAATCTAATTCCAGAAAACGTCGTGCGCTCGGAAACCCTGCTCTGCCGGTGAGAAGCTGAGAGAACGTCCCGCTTTTATAGACCGATGACATTGCATCAGCCCGAAGAGGGTGGAGACGTTCCTACGGCAGAGAGCCGTGACGTGGTTTGTATACAAACAGTCCTCGAAACGTTCCCCCCCCGGAAAACCACAGACCCTCTGTAACACATTTACAATAGCTGTTATAAAGTCCATATGGTACCATATGAAACAAAAGATATGAAACAAAATGTGAAATATGTAAATCAGTGGATCAATAGTCTTTAACTTCATTATGCTTTGTTAAAAAAAAAACTTTTGTAAACATACAGTATGTTCCCATTTCAAAATTTTAATTGCTTTTATTTTATAATTTTCAAGTTCCTGGTAGAACCTGCAGCATTACACTAGAAGTCACTGCTCCCATGACTTTGTTTTTTTCTCTCCTGGATTGGGTTTGCTCTGCTTTGAAAACAGAACGAGGCCACTTGGCCTCACTGAACTCCACAGACACACCGTGGAGCCGCTTAAGCGGTTTTATTGAAGGTAAAGCGAAGGCTCAGAGCAGCCTGGACGAGTGTCAGTCCAGATCAGGAGCTGAGAGGAGCTTCAAAGCAGACCTCCCCATCTGAAGGAGATTACGGACAAACACTGTCATGTGACGGCGGTCATCCTGATCCTCATTCACACTACTGGCTCATCTCGCCAGGTCAACTGTGTGTGTCTGTGTATGTGTGCGTGTGTGTGTGTGTGAAATCTTCCACAGCTCTGGTTTCCAGTTTATTATTACTGCTGGGGTGACTGAGAACAGTACAGTGTGCGGGCTGCCAGCAGCTTCATGGACAGGCCACATATCTGACAGATAGAACGTTACATTCTGATGCAAGTGTTGCAGCAACTCAGTGCTTCTATTATACCAACACCTCTGATAATGACTGTTGTAACGCCGTGCACTGGGGTCGTGACTTTGTTTTCACTGTAACCACAATCACTCCTATCATACTCGTATTATGCTGCTACTAAAACTGCATCTGCCACTACTAGTCGTTGACTGCCTGCATTACTATTACTATTAGTTGTTCTTGTATTACTTCTATTAATGCTACTACATCTGCTATTAATTTATAATTCTACTAAAGCTGCTAATGCTACTTCTAAAACTACTAAAAGTATCAAATTTAGGTAGCTGTACCACTATAAGTGTTTTTTAGTCCAAATAGTAGTTGTATGAGAAGTTGCACTATCACTGTGTACTGTGCTCACTACTGCTACTACTACTACCTACTTGTAGATAGCTTGTACTGCTAATACTGCTACCAAGTGCTGCACTTTGTGTACCATAACTGCTACCATCGAATAGAACATGCTCACTACTACAGTATTACCATCACTCTTACATGCACTGTATTTTTCTCTTGTTTAAACTGTATAAAGGTCAAAGTTCATGCATAATTAGGGACATGGTCACAGAGTTTTGTTTGGACTTTCCCCCCTCTAGCTGAATGGATTTGTTTTCACTCACTTGGCTTGGTTTGGTCCGTTCACAGCAGTAACCTTGCTTGTTGATCGAGTTGGCGAGCTGGGAGTGACTTCCTCATGTCACCAGGCCTCAACCCGGGACACCTTGTGCCTAAATATGCCACTCCACTGGCTTTTTAGCATTAACTGATGCCTTGGAGATGAAAACTGATTGTACTGTACCTAACCTGCCACTTTGGTTAGAAAACCACATGCACTTCAGGTGGGTGCGTGCCAGTTGATTAATTATAGTGCTAATACTGTTCCTAAAACCACTGCTACTTGTACTACTACTGAAATAATACCAGAGGTATATAGGTATAACGTAGTTTGACAGCTACCAGTTGTGAAACATCTGACAAGTGGTACAAAAGCTATTCTCGGGATTTCTATTAATACTCATAGTACTGCCGTGACTGTTGTAGATATTAATCATCACAGTGAGTTTGACTTCTGCTGGGAGTTGTCTGTAGTTACTCCCATTACAGTGGAATCAGAAGTCAACTTCAGGGTTTCATGCTTAAATGTCTTTACTGGAATCTAGTCATTCATGAAGCTCGTTTCATCAGTGAATTATAAAAAAAGACATGATGGCTGTAATACCTATGAACAATAAGTAATAAGCGAGTGCACTGTGAAATCAGTGTTATGAATCCGCCTCAGCTGGAGGGGAAATCTTAGCAGCTCCAACACATTATGCAATGCTGTTATCTCTTTACTCCCTGAACTGCTCTACAGTATGTTCATGACCTCACATTCACTTTGGCTTTGTGATCTTGTGACACAAGGTTGAATTACACACATTCCACTTCTGATGAGAGCGAACCGATTTCCAGCTTGATGAGGCACGGCGGATTGGAATAAAAACAGCACGAGAAAGCTGCAGAGAAAGTGATTATCTGAAGCCATGTTTTCACCAAAGAGGGTGACGGTGATGGAGCGGCACGACGGCTCCGTGTGCACAGCAGACAGTGACGTTGGAAAGCTTTGCTAGTTGCTGTGCTAACGTAGCTGTCAATGTTTCCTTGTTCCACCTTGAGAATGAATCTGATGTTCAAAATTTGCTCCATATGACATTTCTCCCAAGTCGTTTGCGCCCCACCTGTCATGACCCTGCGCCCCACCAGTGGGGTGCGCCCCACAGTTTGAGAAACACTGGTTTAAATGAAGGGCATGGCTACGACATCATCCACTGGTTTGTGAAGTCATGCTTTGAAGTCACCACAATTTACAAAAACCCTGTTTTAGTCAGTGTGGCCTTAAAGATCATAAACTCAAGAAAATGGCTATTTTCCCATGGACTTCAGCAGGACAGCAAATCTTTTATGCCACAAATTACAAGATAAAAGAATGCAGGTTTACAGCATTTCTGTGATAACGTCACTTTTAATTCCCAGAAGCTATGTCCACCTTTCATGCTGTCTATGCAATCCTGATGTACGCTTGCACTCAAACGTTTAATATTACAACAATAAAAAACATATTTACAGTCTGGCACAACAAACGGTTTTTGGTGTTTATGAATAGTTTCTACCTTCATAGTGACTCAGAGTGGGGGTAATTTTTATCCTCGTGAGTACTAGATTTAGAGCGATCGCTGTGTTGGGAGTGTCTCCGTCAGGTCTGTGCTGCTGGAACTTTTTGTTGCATTTTAAATAGATTATCTGGCTCAAAAACTTCAGTTCTTCTGAGTGAAATGCTAAAATTATATTAGTCTGGTACCAGTTTATAGATGCAGCTTGCGCATCAAGTTGGCTAGCATTAGCCGATGACTTAGCACTCCACCCTTTTATCTATATCAGGTTGGCATATATTATAAAGCTACTATCGTTAGCTCAGCCAATTGCAAAATTAAAATTATTCCCAGCTTTTTGAATTATTCAAAAGAAGCTAAATGTCAATTTTACGCAGTTTTCAACACAATCCATTTGCACGCACAGGTAAGCTAGGGTCGTAAATTTTTGTGTGCAACCCCTGGGGGGGCCTGGGGGGGGGGCAGTGTGCATGCAGTGAAAGTGAATGAATTTGAGGAGAGGCTGCTGCACTTCATGCTGTTGCCTGACTTCATTCCCTGACTTGTCATTACTCATCATCACTCATCTAATAAAAGATATGAAGAGGATCGAACGTGTACAGCAATTTTCCTGGCGTAACTCTGTGTGTAAAGGCGAGACATTCATGAATGAAAGAACACTTCTGTTGATGCTCTCACTCACTATTCTTCATAATCTCTCATTCTCTCCGTCGCCCACATGCACACATTTGCATTCCTCTGCTCTCAGTCAAACAAGAATAAGATTGTGTGTGGCTCTCTGTGTGAGCCTTTGTTTGGGGCTTTGGATTGACCCTGCAGCTCTAAGACGGATCAGGAAACTGAAGTGGGGCAGAGGTGCAGAGGTGCAACAAGATGGGGACAAGGTCCCCCCCCCCAAACAAAGACCAAAAGAAAGCATATACACAGAAGATCTGCTATGGTGTGGCTGAATCCAGTAGAGTGGGTCCTGATTTGAGGTCTAGGCAGCAGCTTGTAATGAAACAGGTGGACAGGGTGGGGTCAGAGGACATAGCACCAGGTGCAGAAGTGAAAAGGAGGGAGAGCTGAAGCAAGCATGCTAGCAACTCTGGGGCTGGAAAATAAAGAAAATGGATAAGTGCCAAAAAGCTCATCAGTCCTCACAGACTCCCATGTTTACAGCTTGCTAAAATCAGTTAGGCATCTGTAGCTAATTAACCTGCTTGCATTAGGGATGCTGTCACATTGGGTGACAGGTGAGCTGTATTCCAGTGTTGCAGGTTTGTCTCCCTGGTCTTGCACTTTTTTGTTTTTTTTGTTTGCTTTGATTGGTTAGGTTTGCTTAGGTTTAGGCACAAAAAAACTCCTTGGTTAGGTTTAGGAAGATCGTGGTTTGCATTAATTTTCGGGCCTTCAGAAGAGTGGCCCTGCTGTTTGACAAATGCCATAAATGGATGTCTCAGTGAACCACAGTCAAAGGACACTTTGTTCCTAAATGAACCGCATCACTGGTATTTACAAAACAGAATTAAATGACACCCCAGGGATGAGAACTAACTGTGCTGGTTGTACCAACACCATGAAACTGATTACCTGACCACATTTAATTCAAAGACAGGTCGATGGGCCAAAAGGCAGCTAAATAATACAGTGAATTAGAATTTTTTGGACATTTTAGCCTTTGTTTTTTACCAGGACAGTAGAGTAGAAAAGAAAGCAGAGAGGGAGTGGGGGAACAACATACCGGACTCAAACCCTGGCCCCAGTAGTCGCCTCTTAGTATAATGGTCACATTCTCATCCCAGTGAGCTATGGCATCACCTGTGTTAATTACTATAATAAAAAAATAGTATACTGTACTAGTGAGTCTCAAACTGAGGGGGCGCAGTGATGTTAGTCAAAGCCAGAAGTGACCATATTGGTGATGGAGTGTTAGCTTACCAGGTAAATGCTTGCAAGCTTGGTTAGAAAGTGGCATTCAGTGTGTGTGTGTGTGTGCAACATAGAAATATCTGCCAATTAGTGCTAAGTAAATAATATACTCTAACTTTATTCATCAGAAGTAAGGCATGCATTTCTTGTTATTGTCTATAAGTGACAGCATGCTGTATTATTTGTCAGACATTTCCATTAAAATGCTTTAAAAGGCCCCAACAGCATAAACACAGTGGAGAGGTCAGTTCAAGGACTCTAACTACTTGAGCCTCTCCAGTAGCTTTGACAAAACTGCACCAATGAGAACTGCCTGTACCCTATAACAGGCTTTGATACACTATAGATGAAGTAAAAGTTTATGAAAGATGTGTTTGCTAGCTCTGAAAGATGTCAGCTCACATTAAAAAAAGAAGAAGAAAGACTGATGCAGAATGAAGAGTTTTTAACAAGGCATAGACTTCTAATTATTTACTAAAGTTAGAGGTGAAGCATGTTCCCAGTTTGTGGCAAGCAGATTGCTGTGTTTATGGATTACAGTTTGAATAACCAATACAAGACTAAGCATACAGAGAAATACAAGAAACTAATATGCCTTGAGAAAATGCCTCTCTCCAGGTGAACCGTAACAACATGGATCAAAGACACTGTGGGAAATCTGGAGCTTCAGTTCAGTTCAGTTCAATTTTATTTTGTTTGTATACCGCCAAATCACAACAAGCAGTTGCCTCAAGGCACTTTATGTTGTAGGTAAAGACCCTACAATAATTACAGAGAAAACCCAACAGTCAAAACAACCCCCTGTGAGCAAGCACTTGATGACAGTGGGAAGGAAAAACTCCCTTTTAACAGGAAGAATCCAGGCTCAGGGAGGGGCAGTCATCTGCTGTAATCGGTTGGGGGTGAGGGGAGAGAGACAGGACAAAAGACACACTGTGGAAGAGAGCCAGAGATTAATAATAACTAAAGATTAAATGCACAGTGGGGTATAAACAGAGTAAATGAATGAAAAGAAACACTCAGTGCATCATGGGAACCCCCCAGCAGCCTAGGCCTATAGCAGCATAACTAAGTGAGGGTTCAGGGTCACCTGATCCAGCCCTTAACTATAAGTGTGATCAAAAAGGAAAGTTTTAAGCCTAATCTTAAATATAGAGAGGATGTCTGTCTCCTGAATCCAAGCTGGGAGCTGGTTCCACTGAAGAGGGGCCTGAAAGCTGAAGGCTCTGCCTCCCATGCTACTCTTAAGTATCCTAGGAACCACAAGTAAGCCAGCAGTCTGAGAATGAAGTGCTTTATTGGGGTGATACGGTACTATGAGGTCTTTAAGTTTGGATGGATAAAAGGGTCTATGACAAAGACTGATTTGCTGATGGAGGTAGCTGCATGCTTGGCTAGGTGTTACAACCATTCAAATCTGACAGGGAAAAATGTTGGACTTTTGAAGCGGATGCGAGATGAAGTGATGAAAATAAACCTAAAACTGAAGTTGGTATTTCTGCATTGTATTGTACACCAGAAGATGTTGTGTAACTCAGCTAAAAATGAACCATGTTGTTGATGTTGTAACTAAAATATTTAATGTCACGAGGGCAAGAGCACAGAACGTGGTGACACAGGCTACTGCACAGCTGTCAGGTGGCTCAGCCAGGGCAGAGTGCTGGAAAGCGTCTGGGACCTGAGCGCAGAAATTTGAGGGTTTTGTGAGAAGAAAGGCAAGAACATCCCAGAGCACGATGCAGAATGGAAGGCAGATCTGACATTTGCTGTTGATATAACTGTGTTTTACATTTCCACCTCAGACACTGAGGCTGATTTTAATGTTCAAGCCCCCAACAGACTACATTTGTTTTACTGCACATTAAAAAATAACATAAAATAACTGCGGATGAAATAATTGAACAAGTAAAATAGTAATAGAACTTTCTATAAAATTAAAAGTCTTTGAAATTTTGCAAGAACATTCACATTTTCTTCACAGTTGTTTTTGGGAATGTTGATTAAATAGTGATGAAATGTTAGCATTTTAACATTGCCCAATTTCACATTTTCATTGCCTTACAATTAGGCATCCACTCTTACTAGCAGCAGTTTCTAAAGAGACAAAAAAGATACTTGCAGCTTCGCGATTATATTTGGAGAAGAATGAATATTGTGGTTTCAGAGGATATGCGGACAAACATCTGGAGAATGCAGTTTACACCAACTAATTCCAACAGCTGGTGGGACTTCGGTGGGAAGTCCATCATCAGCTTCTTCATAACACCGAAACAAAAGTCTAAATTCAGTGCTACATCTGCATCCTGCTGGAGAAACTGTGGGGAAGTCTAGGCAGATCATGGACACATATTCTGGCTGTAGCGACTTCGATACATAACTATAGCCGCTGCTGGCTGAGTAGGTTTTGCACTGTGACGCGTCTCCAATAATCCATGACAAGTTCCATTAGCGTTTTGTTTATTTATTCTAAAAAAGTAAACAAATACATTGTTGTGAAATAATGTTCAAAAATGACGGTGGTTACGAATGACGGTTAACAGAAAAGTTTGCCGAAAAAAAACCCCTCACCCAACTGACTGTCGGCTACGCCCGTATCAGGTAAGTAATGTAAGACCACACCCCTTGGCTATCACCTGAGATCTGAACACCTGTGCCACCATAACATATAAACATTCACTTTGGCTCCCACAATACCGGCCCCTAATTATTACTGTTTAAATAATAATTACAAAGTAATGAAGTTATAAAACATCTGCTGGTTTATAAAGCATTTCAATTACCCTTTAGTGCCACATCCACCAATACCACAAACCACAACACCATAGTGAATCTGTAAAGTTAATAGTTCGTACGCAAAAGCATGTCACTAGATGACAAGTAAGTCAGTTCAAATGTTCTCTGCTTCCTGCAGAAGACAGACTTTATTTATGGGTCTGTTCAGGAATCCAGACTTTGTCTTGATCCATCAGCTTTACTGTGCACAATGATGAAGTGCTACCTGAATCCAGGAATGCATAGGTGAACACTGTTGTGTTTCCTTTCTTGGCCTTAACTTGGCTTTAAAATCAACTCCTCATTCACACTAATGGTCTTGGGATATCTTCTGGATGATCTTACTACAGACAATACTTATCTTCTGAAGATCCTCCTAGTATCTGCTAAAAAGGCCATAACAAAATGCTGTCTTTGCAAAGACCCTCCTACCATGAGCCTCTTTATATCCATAGTGGAAAACATTAAGCTGATGGAATGCATGACTTTTAATCTATGACTGCAGGGGGAACTGGGTAAGAGACGTTGGAAGAAATGGCAGGGCCTTATACACAGTGACAGTGCAAAATAACCAACATAGAATGGATGTAAAGCACTCTCAAACCTATGTGTACCTGATTTTTTTTTTTAAAATCATCCCCGGACCTCATAATGTTATTGTTGATGTTAAAAACAAAAGTAACAAACAAACAAAAACCCATAATTAAATGACACCCCAGGGATGAGAACTGACTGTGCTGGTTGTACAGTCTCAGTTTCTCACGAGACCTCTTGGGAAAATAATTGTCCACCCCTGACCTAGAATATAGTAAGCAAGCAGTGGAATCATTAGAGGAAGCATCATTAGAAGAACAGGTAGGCATTAAAAGAGAAACAGCAATATGCAAAAACAAACAAACAAACAACCTTCACACTGAATGTGAAGCACTGGAGAAAAAAACAAACACAAAACTGTAAAGTAAACTCTGTGGGTAAGAGAAAAGGAATGGTCTTCATAAGAATAGGTTTACCTGCATTCTACATGCTATTTTTGGTATAAAAGGAAATACTAATGCTGCCACTATAACTGCTGACTTTGTCATGTGACAGCATCGAGAACCACTTCTGAGGAGTAAAGGAAACAATGCTTTCACTGTAACAATGCCTGGATCTGACTGCTCAGAGACTCTGTACTGTAGCATAAATGAGCTGCCTGTCGGCAAAGCCTGTAACAATAGCACTCAGCAAACCAAACTTGCATGTGTGTGTGTGTGTGTCTGTGTGTGTGTCAGGGGTGGCAACAGTACAGACATTCTGTACTTAAGTATAAGTATAAGTAGTTGTGTTAAAAAATACTTTGGTAAAAGTTGAAGTACTGGTTCAACTTCTTTACTCAAGTAAAAGTGAAAAAGTACGGGCTCTCAAACATAAAAGTAGGTCTTTGGAGGACATGTCTGCTAGGTACTTTTGTGTAAAGCTACAGGGGTTGGAC